>SNQJ01S0224440.1:8399-29238 GCA_010110895.2 Picea sitchensis | reverse complement strand
GACTTTAAAGGGAAAGGAGGGTCTGCGCTAGGCTCCTTAGAATCTCGGGGAGTGTTGTCCCTCGAGAATAAGGAAAGAAAGCTGAAAATTTTCTAGCCCCATGGTGGGCGAGTTACAAATTGGTATCAGAGCATGGTTACAACACTTGGCCTTCTTGGGCTCACAAATGAGTTGCGCAGAGACTCCATTCGAAGTACTGTTAAAAGGAGTAACTCCTTATCTTGACCCCCTCAGTTAAAAATGTTGAAGTTAAGAATGAAAACTCCTATTGTGTGTATGCATGTGAAAAATATGAATTATGTACTGGTTATAAATGAATATAAACATTGACTAACAACTAGCGTTTTTATTTTTCACACAAGCGGAAGATCAACCGCGGGAAATTATAGATGTATAGAATGGTGACTCACAATGAAGTGGGGGAGGGCTCCCACAATAGAGACAAAGATTCTGACGAAAGGAGGGCATTAGGGACCCCTCCAGATCTAGCCGAGACTGTGAGGAGCCTCATGGTCGAATTACAAAGCTGCAAGGTTGACAATGAGAGGATGATGAAAGAACAAGAGAAGAAAACACAAATTAATGCAATTTTACTGTAGAGCTTATTCGACCTACAAAGACAAATGCAGCATGAACCTGAGATACAAAAACATGGTCATATTAGTGGACACACTGAGAGGATTACCTTGAAAAATGTCCATCCCAGAGGTAAAGGACAAGCGGCGGATGATTCCTTTGGGAAGGAAGCTGGTGGTTCGGAGGGCTCTTCTAGCAACAAAACTAGTTCTTATTCCTAAAGAAGACAAAAGAAGAGAAAGTTTTCCAAGGGTCATAAATTGAAAGAATTCAGGAAGGCCAAACCACCCTCCTTTGATGGTGAAATAAAGAAGGGAGAGGAAGCAGAGGCCTGGCTGCTTGGACTAAAGAAGTACTTCAGAGTCCATGACTTCTCAAAAAAATTGAAGGCATTTGAACAAAAAGGATTCCATTTGGTGGGAAGACCTTAAGAATGCAAAAGGGGTTCACTAAGAGGACCTGTCTTGGGAATGGTTTTGAGAAATAATTCTGGAAGAAGTATATGTCGGAAAGATATTTCGACGAAAAGACTAAAGAATTCTATGAACTCAAACTAGGGCAACTCACTATAGAGGAATATGTCAGCAGATTCCTCAAGTTGTTGAGATATGTACCTTATATAAAATCATAAAAGGAAAAGGTGAAACGTTTCATCAACAGACTACCTAAGGACTATCAGAACAAAATTGAATTTGATGAGCGAAAGACCCTAGAAGGCACTATCCGAAAGGCAAGATATTGTCACGAACAGTTTGGACATTGGACAGAACCTCACGAACGCTAGAAACCAAAGAATAGTTCAGGATTTTAGAGAAAGGGGATTAAATCCCCAAGATTTAAGAACTATAAGAAGAACTCAAGGATGAGCTTCCCAGCCCAGAGTGTACACTAGAAAAACTTTCCCTCCTTGGGCGAAAATAAAACTTTTGGATCTGTACCGGTGAAGGTTGATAACCCAAAGAGAGAAGCTTTGAAATGTTGGGGTTGCGAAGAAGAACATCTACTGAGAGACTGTCCACACCAACAACAAAATAGTTGAAGAATTTACAACATCTAGGAAGCTACCACCATCAATGATGTGGCCAGGAGTGTGCCACAAATTTATGCAGCCTTGTATAATAACCAATCTTACCACCAAGCTTCAGTGGTGGAAATAGAAGGTATGATTTCCAACCATCTAGTGTCTATTCTGATTGACCCTAGTTCAAACTTGAGTTATATAGCCCCTAAGAATGTTCTAAGTGTAAACTACAACCACATAAACCTACCAAGCCATGGTTGGTACAATTATCCACTGGCACCAAAAGAAGGGTAGTAGAGGTCATACCAGGCTGCCAATTAATGTTGGGTGAATTCCCCACCCAAGCAACCCTTAACATGTTACCCCTGGGATCGTATGATCTATTTATTGGTATGGACTAGCTAGCCACACATAAAGCCAGATTGGACTGTTACCATAAAACCTTAGAATGTGTAAGTAAGGAAGGAAAAAGGATAATCCTTCAAGGGATCTAAAAACCTGTCTCGGTGAGACAAATATCAGCTCTACAAATGAGAAGGTATTGCCAAAAAGGATGTCCCCTATATGCAATACAAGTGTTGAAAACAATTGAAGGTGAGAAACCAAGCCTCTAAGACTACCCTACCCTAAAAGAATATAGAGATGTATTTCAGGAAGAGGTACCAGGTCTACCTCCGAGAAGGGACATTGAATTCTCGATAGAACTTGCACTAGGAGTGGTGCCGGTGTCTAGGACACCCTATTGGATGAGCACACCTGAACTAGTTGAACTCAAATTGCAATTGAGAGAAATGATGGATAAGGGCTATATCTAGCCTAGCGTGTCTCCATGGGGAGCACCAATCCTAATTGTGAAAAAGAAGGATGGTACCCTTAGACTGTGTGTAGATTATAGACAACTCAATAAGGTAACCATAAATAACAAGTACCCCTTGCCCAGGATCGATGACCCGTTTGATCAATTCGGGGGTGCATCTATTTTTTCAAAGATTGACTTGAGGTTGGGATACCATCAAGTCCGAATAAAGGGTGAAGACATCCATAAAACTAGCTTCCTGATGAGGTATGGTCACTATGAGTTTGTGGTAGTGCCATTTGGGTTAACCAATGCCCCTGCCACTTTCATGTGCTTGATGAACAATGTACTTAGAAAATTCCTAGATAAATTTGTGTTGGTTTTTATTGACGATATATTAATTTACTCCAAGAATGAAGAGCCTGAAGAGCATCTTAGGCTTGTGCTACAAGTGCTAAGAGAACATCAGCTCTATGCCAAATTCAACAAATGTGAATTCTTCCAGAAGAAAATACGTTACTTAGGCCATGTCCTATTTGAAGGAGTAGCAGTAGACCCTGACAAAATCAGGTCTATCATGGAATGGCCTACCCCAAAGGATGTTTCATATATCAGATCCTTTATGGGATTAGCAAGATACTATAAGATATTTATAAAAGGATTCTCCAAGATTGGTTGTCCAATCACTTCCCTCCATAAAAAGGGGACAAAATTCACATGGACACAAAAATGTGAAGAAAGATTTCAAACCCTGAAACATCTACTAACCCACGCACCTGTGTTGAAGAGATTTCAAACCCCTCGAACATCTACTAACCCATGCACTTGTGTTGAAGATCACCAATCCCGAAGCCATCTTCCTTGTGTGCACATATGCCCGTAAGGAAGGGCTCGAGGAGTCCTTATGCAAGAACGACGAAGTGTGGTCCGCTATGAATCCCAAAATTGAATGAGAACGAAGTCAACTATGTGACCCACATGATCTAGAGATGGCTACCATAGTGCATGCTTTAAAAAATGTGGAGGCACAATTCTAGGAAGAAAATTTGTACTTCATGATAGACCAATCGAGACTACTTCATATATGCTCTGACCGAACCAAAGCCCAATGCTGCATAAGCTTAGTGGATGGCCCTCTCAGCTTAGCTTGATTTTGAAATCAAACATATTAAGGGAAAGGAAAATAGGGTGGATGATACCCTAAGCAGAAGCATGAAAACAATCCACCTGGCCGAGGTGAGCATTCATGAGATGGATGTCAAGGAAAGAGTCGAAGTACGCATTAATATCTCTTCCGCACTACGATCTTGTACCTGCAGCAATAACCCATAAGGATAAAGTATGGAGGCTACCGTGATGACGGAAGAGGTCTTCAATTCTTACAAAAAGATTGTATATTCACTACAGACGACTTGAAGAGGTTCATAATGGATGAACTACACAAAATACCTTATACTAGCCATCCAGGATACCGTGAAGATGATCACGACCACCAGAAACAATTCTATTAGTCTGAATTGAAGAAATACATAGTTGAGTACTCCATTAAATGCATAGAATGCCAACAGTAAAAGCAGAACACCGACACCCGCAAGGATTATTACAACCTCTACCAACTTTAATGGAAATGGGAAACCATTCCATGGATTTCATCACCGATTACCAACCCCACCAAATAGAATGACACCATCATGAGGGCGTGGTGGATAAAATTGAGCAAGTCCACTCATTTATCCCCCCATCAAGTCGACTTGTAAGACAATAGACATCACCAACATATTCATGAAGGAGATATTTAAACTGTATGGTATCCCGAAAGAGATCGTGGTTCCAGAGAGAGCATTGAATGTAAATTTTACTTCCAACTTTTGGAAATCAATGATGGCTAGTTTGAGACCAAGTTATTATTTATCACCTATCACCCTCAAACTGATGCGATGACGGAAAGAGTGAACTAAATACTAGAATACATGCGTTAAGAATGTATGTAATGCATCAACCTCCAAGAAGTGGAAGATTACTCTACCACTGTGGAATTCACCTGCCAACCAACAACTACCAAGAATCCCAAAGATGAGTCCCTGAAGTCCTTCATGTGGTCGCAACACCTCGTCAGCTTGAGTAATCCTGTAAATATCAAAAATTTCTTTTGGACCCGACATCTTGAAATAAATGGAACAACAAGTGATTCTCAGATAAAACAAAACCCCAAGGTTTCAGAAACCGTAGTTACCGAACAAAAGAGAACCCTAAGAGAGTTCAAGACAAGAGACCATGTATATCTCAGAGTTAGGCCTGTGAAGAGTCTCAAAATGGGAGCTTTTTCCAAGTTAGCACCTCGATATTGTGGACCCTTTGAGATTCTAGATAGAGGGGGACTCAGAGCCTATAGGGCTAGCACTTCCTCCGGCTTTAAAAGTAATATACCGTTTTCCATAGGTTTCATTATTGAAGAAATATGTACATGATTCTAACTATTGACTGGTCTCGCGGATCCGTGTGGAACTGGAGGGAGAATCTCTACCAGAACCTCAATGCATACCGACGTAAAGGAAACCCCACTGAACCAAAACCATTTATAATGGTGTCAAGAAGTGCAGTGGAGACATTTTGGTCTAGATGAGGCTACATGGGAAATGGAGGATGCCATGAAACAAGCATATCCCGATTTTTTACCTCTATAGATACATGTCGAGTATTGATAGATAGAACATTGAGGATGATGTTCCTTAAGGGGGATGGAATTGTAACAACCAAGCTCTCGCCCCAAAAATAACTATACCGCCAACAACTTTCATATGGAAACTCAAAGATGTGGTCGTATTTTGAATGGACCTTAGTATAAAAGGTCAACAAATGTAAACAATGTTATGAATAAATGTTGCAAGACCGGGCCAGAGCTCCGGGATGTGATAAAAGAGACCAAGGATGGTTGATGAAAGGTGGTGGAAGGCACTTGGAATTGTGGCATTAACTTCCACCCAAAACCAATACTATATTTGGACTCCACTGCCCGAACATCAAGAGTACCATTAGCCCGAAATGAATTTCTCTCCATGTTGGTAGGTGAAGAGGCGCCTCATGAGTTAAGGAGGGATGGGGTGAACCACCCATTCTTGGAAGCCTCACCCCACCACACCGGGAAGTTTGTGCCACACACAACCCGCTGGAAAAGAAAAGGTAGGAAATAGGTGTGGAAAGGGGGCGCTATACGTAGACCTCAAGAGGGGAGAAATCGAAAGGGACTCTGGAAAATATACAGAGGGATTGATAAGAAGAGAAGAAGGAGAGTAACCTTCATTCAACTTCTGACTAATAGAGACTTAGTCTCACATCATCCCCGGTGTAAGATCAAGTGGCTAGTGGTAAATCCATTCGAATCGCTGATTAATATTGGGTGGAACGAGCACTTCCTCTTAGTAGTTGCATCAAACCCAATGTTTTTATGATAAGTGTTATATCTCATATCTTGAAATTAATATTCTAACATGTATGTTCATGGTTTGTGCAAATTATGAATGGTTTCAGTATAACTGTTTGTATGGTGTGTTGACCATAAATGGTGGCTATATGCTTATATTGGAAAGACCACTCCATGGCTTTATATATATACATATATATTGATTGCATGCATATATTGGAAAGACCACATTGATTACGTAAATATATATATATATATATATATATAATGCTTTGAACGGATTCAGTTTTCAAGTTCGTTTCGGAAAATTTATTCTCTTATTTATCCTGGGTAATGCCTTGGATAGATCTCCCCACAAGGACATCCTTTTTGAAATTTTATCCAAGGATATGTCGGAGGATTTTATGGCATAAGTATTAAAACCCCGCATGAGAGAGAATGGTCCTCTTTTACTTCGACACTTCGGTGTTTCGACACTTGAGATACCTAAGTGCGAAGTTCCTTTGTACTCGCGAAGTCCCGGAACCCCGGAATCGAAATCCCAATGACCGCTGGGTAGGGATGGGTTAGACATTTTCAAAGGTTTCAAAGACTCAGGGTACATATGTGAGTTCCCTGTACTACATGTCCCAAACCCCAATCGCAGAAAATAATCGTAATGACAGCTGCGGTGGACGGTTTGTGAAATCTTGGTGTTTTCACCCTGGTACCTAAGTGAGTTTCTTGTACTCGCAAATCAAACCGATTGCAAAACTCATGGAAGAAACCCCAAATAAGATGAGCAGGTTTAAGAGTTTGTACTGCAGTCACATCTGCAGGCTAATTCCTTGTAAAGTTCCGAAACCCCACTTCGGCGACAAAATAATAGCATGCATAAGCCACGATATTTCAAAGATTTCGGTATTTGGAATACCCAAGGTCGAATTTTGTACCTGCTAAGTCCTAAAATCCCCGACATAAATCCTCAAATGACAAGCAGTGTAGCTAACCTATTTTGGTATTTTAGCATCCGGAATATCCAAGGGCAAGTTCCCTGTACTCACAAGTCCCTAAATCTTGAATTGAGAAAAATCCCAAAATATAGAGTGTGGAAAATTTATCATACTTTTCGTGATTTTCGGGCAATCTCGGTACCTAAGTGTGGCCCCATGTACTCGCCAGTCTCAAAAAACCCGACCCACGAAATCCCGACCGCAAAAACTTCATGGAGAAACTGAAATAGTGGAGTTTGTTTAGAGTTTGGTGTTCCAGATTAATTCTATGAAACCTAGGAGTGTGACCCCTTGTTCTCACATAACGTGAAATCTCGAAATGGCTTAGAACGGATAGATATGGTGTTTTCAGCACCTGGGATACCTATCGACAAGTTCTCTTGTGCTCGCTAGTCCAAAAAAACCCGAATTGCGAAACCCCAAATAACAATAGTGCGTAAGCAGATATGGTGTTTCGGTGTTTTGGCACCCATGAAAGTTCCCCTTTTCAGGCTCGCCAAACTCAAAACCCTGTGATGTGAATTCTCAAATAGGGTCGAGGACATATATATATATATATATATATATATATATATAAGTATATATATATATATATATATATATATATATATATATATATATATATATATATATATTTGTGCAGTTTTGGTTTTCTATTTCGGGAAACTCCATGCGCGACCTCCGTCGCTGCACATCCCAAAATCCCTATGTAAGAAACCCCGGCGGGTAGAGTACCAAACCTATTTTGGGGTTGCTCGTTAATCTCGATAAGCGTTAGGGTCCATTGGTTTCGTCACAAAGTCAAGAGAGAAAGGGATCTCTTTCCTCATGACTCCCTGTATCGCGATAGCAAAAGTGCCTTCTTGGACCGTGGGCATAGCCAAGGTCATATGAGGGATCTTTAAAAGGAAAGGAGGGTCTACGCTAGGATCCTTAGAATCTTGGGGAGTGTTGTCCCTCGAGAATAAGAAAAGAAAGCCAAAATTTTCTAGTCTCCTGCGGTGGGTGTGTTACACCCTTGAAGTATAAACATCAAGAGAAACTTCCTCTTGCAGTCGTCCTCACGCATGCACATGTCATTACATTCTCGCTTTTGCACTAATTCAAAGTCATAGCAGATTCCAACCCTATGCAATTTGCTTAGTCGCCGACAAATTAGCTGTACTGGTAACGATGGATCGTTATCCTTTCTGGGAATACAATCTCAATTTTCGGCTAATTCCTAAGAGTAAGAAAGATTCCATTCCTCAATCAACTTATCACGACCTTCCCCTTCTCGAGCACTACCGCCCCCGCTGAACAATTAACGCCCTATGAACATCTCTTTTATATCACATCGGATGATCCTTGGTACGACGCATCTCCTCGCTCACGTCCGCAACCCAAAAGTTCGAGCAACCACTCTCTCACGTCGATGATCGCTGCCGTATTCGCCACCAAGCTCCTCGCTATCTCCTCATCATAGATATTTTATATCAACAGGGGTCGACACTATACTTCATCGATGTTTGATCAAGTTAATAGTCCAATAGAGTCTTAAACTACTTCCATAGTGGCGCATGTGGGGCCATCTTTCGAATGTCTACTACTCAAAAAAATCATTCGAGTAGGTTATTTTTGACCTACATTGTTTCACAATTGAATTCATGCTGTGAAGTGATGTGAGAAATGTCAACTTTATGCCAACAAAGCACGGGCACCACCCACTCTTCTTTAACCCGCCATTACGTCGACCCCTTTGTAAATGCTACATTGATTCTATGACGCGGTAATCCCCATCCAACAATGGAGAATAAATACATTGTTGTCGCAATGACACTTCACAAAATGTAATGAAGCAATGCCCGCCCCTCCAACAACACGCTGACACAAACTTCTTCTCTTTAATCATGTCATATCCCACTTTCAGTACCACCGGTTTCCAATCACGGGAAACATTTCAAGAATGATATTTTCGTCAACTCTCATCCTCGGCCGCTGGGAATTCTCCCACAATTTTGCCTTCACCATACACCCCATTCCCAACAGTATATCGGCCAGCTAATGTCCTTAAGACCATGTTGCAGTGCACGGTCAACAAACATAAGACCAATTGACATCATATGTTATTTTCTCCGCATTCATGTATTTCACCGTACTACCGCAAGAAAAATGAACAATCGGTTTCACACCATTTCATCCAGTCCATGGGGTTGAGGCCACTCTTCCCATCGAGTGCAAAATTCCACCCACGCGACTACACTGAGTTACCCGACACTTCTCTGATGGAGCAATGTTTGTTGAACCTAGAGTCCCTGGATGAAGATCATCGATTTTCATTGCTGCAACAATGAGGCGCCCAAAAAGGGTCAAAGGCCACCTTTGATCGCTATGTCAACCTTCAATCATTCAACAAAGGCAACCTCATCCCTTCACGACATCTCCCCATGATCCCCTTGGTCATGGAAAATTTGAGTCACCATGGTACGGCCCCTGCTACATTATCCAACATTGCCCTCACCAAAGGCGCATACATCCCGGCTTCCCCCGAAGGCCTCTCTATCAAAGAACCCGCCAGCCAGGTTATACTTAAAAGGAAATTTATGCCTAAGCATAACCACTCTACATTAGGTTATTTCTTTTATATTGTTTTTAATCTTTCCATCCTCACATCTAAACTATCATTTCCAGCATTGGATGATGTTTCCTCCACCGACCTACCACATCTATCATACCATTACACCAACTGTTGGACACAAAATCTCGCTTCACAGCTTTGGGGTCTCTATTTTCCCTCACATGAACTGCTCCACTTTAGCGGCATATGTTTGGGTTCATCAACCACCAACCAAGTCAAGTACATCACCGCTATTGGTCTCCTCGTCGATTCCCATCATCATCGTATTCACCACCTTAGCATTTTTTCTCGACTCTCAACTAGTCGCCCTCCAACTCAAGAACGCACGTGGTCCTGATCCTTGCCTCCTTTCACAAATACCCTAGTTAGACTTTATCTATTATTTGATTTCATTACATTTACACATATTCCAAGACAATTGAATCAAATTACGTATAACCTAGCTAACATCAGGTTAGATTGGCATATATCACATCAAGATATCTCTACACACTCATAAACCATCAAGAGGCTGTCACAACATATATAGATTAGACATCATAAATAAAATTAAAACACCTATGTGAACATCACATAGACCCCAAAATGTATACTCTATATATATATAAATCGTCCACAAGGCTAATAAAATATTTACATACAAAATATACAAAACTGTGAAATAAAGTGAAGCACCTCTATGACAAAACCGTCTCCCTACACCAAGATACTCACCAACCTATATATACAAAAATATAAAAATACATAGAGCCACACTCAAGGTGCCTCTAGAGAAACACCTCCTACCCCTCCCTCACGCAGTGGTGTGTCTCACTCATCATCGGGTTCCTCTGGACCGGGAGGTAACCGTCCGGCCATCGCAGCATTCCTATTACAGCCGGCCGCCATTCATTCGGCCATGTCGCTGCAACTCCAAGACACCGCCCAAGATGCCCTCATCCTCGGATGCGAAACCATTCCTCGTGCACCGTAGCACCTCCAAGAAATGACGAAGACCTTCAAATATCCTCTCGCTGAGGGAGTATGTGATGGAACAACACCTGTGGTCATCAAAACAACGCTCTCGCCAGTTTCATCACTGGCTAGCTCTTAGTGTCCTCACGCCGACGCTCTCTCTCCCCTTCTATGACCCTCTCTCTCGTAAGGGTCTTCGCTCCTAGCAAGCTCCAAGTTCATCAGCTCAACTTCATGCCCGTGAGGTCCCACATATGCATATACAAACAACCAAACAATAGTATTAGCATCTATACAAAATAAACATGTCATACTATCTCAAAAAACATATTGTGGCCCCGACAAACATACACGGTGATCAAACACTTCCCTTTGAGGTAACAATTCATGCATGGATCAACCCGAATTCAAAACTACAGCATCGGGACACCGCAAGATGATTCCGCGTATCTTCGCCACACTGCGTCACCACAGAAAAAGTGGCCGCCCTTTCACCACCCCAGCATGGCGAATCAAAAATCATATACCAATCACTGGGCCAGGGTTCTCGTGGCACCAAAAAAGTTTCCAATAAAACTCTAGGGTGCAACATCGATACCCTCTCCAAAAAAAAAGCGCCACCAAGATGGACCCAGAGACAAAGTCCTTTGAGTCCATAGCCCGACATCTATCTAACTTCCCTACCATCTTAGGATGCAGTATCAACCCCCAGGCAAAGTGCTCACTGGCCAACACTCTCTCCAGTACCAGAAGTTGGACACCACTAATTCGTTGGGTCGCCGGTGACCCATATACCCGCAAAATCATCGTTGCTATATAGAGATGCGCTAGAGAATCCATTTCCCTGATGCTCACGATGGAGCCTGACATGTATTTCTCCCTCGAATAGTACCTCCGGGCCAAGGTTGCTAATGACACATCCGTAGGTAACATCGACCTAATCGGTAGGCGCTCTAAAGGGAGCCCATTTAGAAAGTATATGTCCTCCACCGCTAGCGTTGAAGGCGATCTTCTCTCCTCCCCACACCATAAAGCAATGTACTCCACATCCGATCGAACCGCTAAGATTGTGTTCGGGGACACGTGGTTCTTGAAGAACTTTAGCAGCCCACAGCCTGCCAAAGTCGCACGAACCCCCAAATCCTCAATAGCCACGACATCCCCGCCTATGACCAACTCTTTCTCTCGGCCAATGGACTCCATTATCGTGTGTAAAACAGACGCCCTGCACACAACATAATACAAGCCCTAGGTTACACTATAAAACACATTAAAATCTCCAAAAGATAATTTTTTTCACCCATCAGCCTCAGCCTGGCGCAAATGCTTAACTTCAGCGCGTAATATATGCGTGCATGTTCAACCCACATGCATGCTTATATACATTATAAAATTACCTCCCATAGGCGCATTAATGCATGTGCACCTTCCCATCCCATAGGTGTGCATGCGTGTTCTCGTCTGCTCTACAAGTTTCATGCACCCTGTTTCACGTAACACAGTGTGTATCATATGTTCGTCTACTCATACGCCGCGACCCATGCGCACTGGTAGTACATGCGTACCATGTCGGCATTTCCCCAATGGGTGGTGTGCAATTCCATATGCATAGTTATCTAGATAACAGGCGCCACCACGGCGCTGCATATTTCTAGATCTCTCAAGCAGACCGGTGGGCCCACACCTATAAAACCCCTCGCATAAACCTCCGTACATGCCCTACCCACAAATTGAAAACCTACTTCTATGCAGGATGATCAGAACACTAACCTGATACTTGAAAAACACCGGTTGGATGCCTCTTCCTCGCTGAATCTCTAAATCTCCTTTGAATACCTCTTGATCAGTCACTTTGGCAAAAATTATAAATGAGGTGGCAATGTGGCCCTACAAATTATATAGGCCTTTCTCCAAACTTCCACTCAACATTCCAGGAGCTCCGGGTGTCCATTTCTCGATCCGTCTTAACCACAGGATCAACATCCCGTCATCTACATCAAGATGTCTCGGGCTATTTTTATCCTTAGCTCCTGGTGCTATTTTTCATACCTTCGGCCTGTGTAATGATGTTCATGTTCAAAAATTATCAAATACATGCTTATATGTTCAATTCTCTTCGTATATTGTTCACATCGTATTTGGTTTTCATGTGTTGTACTTGGTCATCATATTATCAACGCAACCCCTTTAGGTATATACTCGACGCTGGTATGTAATCATTCCCTCTTAATCTTAATTGTATCTCCAGTCACACCCTTTGAAAATTGCCTCTAGGATCCCCATCTCCCGCTCGTTAGCACGACACCTCTATTTCATTTTAGGTACCGCTTACCCTCGACAACACTTCCCCACATGAGTTGTCCCATTCATAGCACTCCTCCTTGTGTAATGTCTCCACTTGGCTAGTCTAAGAAACACCGCTAAGAATGTGTGTAGGATAAAGGTTTACAACATATAATGATCATACAAATAATAAATGCAACAAAGCCTAATACAAATAAGCAACTAAAAAGATAATTTCTAATATGGGGAGCATTGAAGAACATGAAGACCCGATGATTCACAAGGACTAGTGTGTCTTCAACAATCAAATCAGCCAACCCAAGTCATCCTTCGAATACACCTAACCATCTCCGAGATGCTCTCTTCTCCTCAACACGTCATAATTCACATAATCCCAATTAGGTCACGAATCGCCTTTATAGTTTTCCAAAACCCAAATCATGTTGAAACCCTAAATAACTGCTAAAACCCTAATTCATCAAGGACTTCTATTTTAGGCCTTCATAATGACCTAAACGGCCAAGAAAGTTAACTCTTGTTAGCTCAATGCCAGTCTTTCAATATAACACATATGACTAAGGACTCTAGTAAAGCTGCTGTTGACTCTTGTTAGTCTTTCAATGTCACTTTCCTAATATAACACCTCGTGGATCAGACCTCTAGTGTGCCGCTGTTAACTCTTGTTAGCTCAATGTCACTTTCCTAATATAACACATGTGACTAGAGAGACCTCTAGTAACCCCTCGCTTTTAACCCTCTTTGGCCCTGGCTTTAGTCTAACAGGGTGGTTTAGAGCATTAATCCTCCTCTATGGAGCTACTATTTGGAAAGGGACACACTTGGCCCCTAACACTCATGTTGTTTTTCAACCTTTAGGGATGGGAGCCTCGATAGTCTTACATCATGTCGTGAATCAGCCACATACCTTCTCCTCATTTTTATAGCTTTCCCAATGGACTCTCATATTATTGCTTCAAGGTTCTATTTTGACTGTACCTCCGCAGTATCATGAACCCTCCATTTCATCCACATTCAGTTTGCCCATCCACAAATTTCCCTCCATTTCATCTACCTCATACAAAAACCCACCCATGGGGCACCCACCCTCCACCAGTTCTCCAAGAAAATTGTGCCCTAACTGGCCCAACCATATTGCATTGGGGCACCCATTTCTGTATTTGTACACTCATCCCAAATTATTCTTTATTTATTTGGTAAATTGTAAAAAGCCTTTGTTTCCCGCATTTACATATCTTTTTGTCATCACCTTTGACGACCTTCTTCCCTTTTTGGAAAATGCAACCCATGTCTCCCTTGGTTGGGGCACTCCTTATCATCTACCCATGTTGACATCGTCCAGATACTCCGAGTATCCCACAGGCCAATTACCTCTGCCCTCTGAGTTTGTTCACTTTGTCTCGCCTCTGGCACAACTTATCCCATGTCTTGTTGTCCCCATGACACTTGACCTATTTGAACAGTTGCAACCACTTATACTTCGCACATACCCCCAACCAAGGGCAGTCTTGAGTCTTCATACATCTTGACTTCATCCATGTACCTCCTCCAGTTCCTAACCTCACCTAGTAGATTTCACGAAGCCCTTTGCTTCTCGGAGTCGCGTCCCCCTTTTGTCGACATCAACACAGTTTCCAGAAGGGCGACAGTATCTTGACTCTCATTACCTTTCCAATGAGAGATCTTGGATGGCATGGGGAGAACCACAATTGCTCGCTGTTTTCATTGACCCCCGTAACATTCGACTTCAACACTTTCTCATGTTACGGTGGGTCTTACTTTGCGACTATTGCAGTTATTTATTATATTTTCTGAAGACCTCTGAACTTGGCTGGGCTATCAATACCTACAGAATCTGTGATACTTCTTACATGTGTCACTGCCTACTGTTCAGAGTATGTTCCTCTGCAGAATTGTCCTCTACTTTTATCAAAACTTCCTCTGAGGGCACTGCAGTGATCTACATCAACACATAGTTTCAGTTACTGTACAAAACCATTCTTTCTGAGTTACATGACACGAGCATGGGGCATGCCCACCTCGTTTGTACACAATTTATTTTTACACACCTTATGGAAGGTTGAGTCCTACCGGTTCCTTTCTYCCTCCAACTGGTAACTCTTGACACTCCCACTATCACTCTCTCTTACAAYGACACTCTCAGTAGRARAAAMATTGATGAATTTYGGCTATACRTATGCTCCTAACCTCATCCATCAGGGGGCATCTGTTATCACTGGAATTYCRYCCGCAAATGGTTACARAAATCCAACATTGTCAAACAGTTATGAGGTCACCCATGGACCAAAKTTACCACARAAGCATTTCCAAAAGGTCCAAAACTATACAACCAATGATAAAATTAAAKTGTGCTATGATTACAAAGGGAGTGCRTGCACATGTGTTATCTAGAAAYGTAGGAAAARCACACATGCACACGATGCACGACTRTGGTCGCTAAAATCCACGCACATCTGAGAACGACGCATTTATGATATTGGTCGGCCTCCCACCCACTTCTGGTTCATCTTCCAAGTTGATTTGACACCYAAATCTCGACTGAATCTGACTGGGTGGCTGGTCAAAGACCTAAAAATGCCCTAAATAGCCTCTTTTCACACTACAAGCTGGTTGCACAATACCTCAAAGAGGTGCTATAAAACAAGGCCATGGGTGCACTTCATTTTCAATGAATTCATTAGCAAAGTTATGATGTTGCTATTCTCTTGAGGAATCCTCTATTCTCACCAAGAGTATACTAGCACCATTACATTGGGCAATCCACCTCACCTCTTGAGTGGATTAACTTGGGATTCTTTCACCATTTCATTCAAAGTTGTAAGAAGAGATTATTTGTGGGGTTCTAAGAGCCCTCCCTTGGAGGAAGAAGGGACTCACAATCCTCTTTCTTCTTGGTGTTTTCTTTCACTAATACAAACCTTTCCATTGGTGACATGAGTCTTATTGGTTTTTTTGTTCTTATGTCCTTATGCTCAATAGTCTAGTTGTTCTTTTATTTTTTAGTTTAATTCTTAGTTTTTCTTTTATATTTCTTTCTCTAACCCTTTCCTTTACAATTGTCTTTCTTAGCTAACCCAACTAAGCTTGTAAGCACCTCTGTTTTGCTCATTTAGGTGGAAAAAGAGGCACAACACCCGGGTCTTCCCTATGTGCCAGGAAATGGTTCTATTGTCAGGACTGGAAACTGTGATTGCTGGGAACTGAGGAAAAAGATAAATCTTTGTGCGTGGATCTGTTGCCCTAGTGCGTAGTATTCTACTAGGCTTATGAAGCTCTGTGCTAAGAAGAGAAGTTTGATCTGAAGAAAATAGGTAAGATCTTAAAGTTGGGTTCTCTGAAAAGGGTAAGAACAATGAAAACTTTTAAGATCTAAAAGCTTTGAGCTGTGATGAAAGTAAGATAAGTGAATTTTTTTGTTTTGAAAGTATGGATCTAGGTATGTTTGATAAATTTTGTCCTAGTCTGGAAACTAGGGCATAGTTAGACGAAAGAAGATTTGATATCATTGGATTTGATAGATATGTTATTCCTATGCATAGAAAGAATGTTTGGACTAACAAATGGATGCAGAATCCTAGAAAGAAATTTTTGCAGGTTAGTTACTATGATCCTAGTGTGCAGAACAGGAAAGGATGGGGATCATTTAAGAGAAAGAGAGGATTAATCCTTTGTTACAGCTGCAAAAGGTCGTGACATCTTGCTAAGGAATGCCCTAGTAGAAGACCTAGTTTTCTTTATTGTAAAGCTATGGACCATGAACTTTTGGATTGCCCTAGAATGATTTCTAAGATTGAAAGAATGAATGTGGAATAAGAAAACCATGAGAAAGGCCAAGAGACTAAGACTATGGAAAAGTCCTAGAAAGAATCAGAAACTGTATTACTGTAGATGAAAGAAACCTCGAATGATCATAGAGACACCAAGCCATCAGACATCTTAAAAGTGAAATATTCCATAGAAGAAAGAATAGGATACTTCAACAAAGAATGTGTTCTAGATGAGGAAACATAGGTGAATATCATGACAGAAAGAACTTGGGAAATTTTAGTAAAGCCTGCTATGATTCCCTCATTGGGAGGAATATGATTATTTAGAGGAAAGCTAATAACCCTATGTGGAATACTTAACCACATACCTATGAGTGCTCATGGATCATCAACAGAGGAAGAATTTGGGGTCATTAAGTTTATTGATAACAATGATCCATTTTCTATGTTGCTAGGAAAAACCTGGATTGAGAAAGATCATAGTTGAAGAAAAGAAGAGGAATCACTAGAACAAAAAAAGAAAGAATTAACAGATTTCAAGAGTAGGAGAATAGCACACTTGATAGAAGAATAGGAGAACAAGTCAAAGTTGCTAAGGACCATATATTTGGATGTCGAAAGAACACAAATATATTTGAAGAACTTGTCTATATAGGAAAGTAGAGCACCTACCCCAGATAGAGAAGAAGTATTTCCCTTGAACCCTATGAAATATCATCAACAACGTGAAGTTACTATGCCAAGAGAAGATAAGAATAAAAATAGGAAGAGGAACCCAGTAACTCAGATTACAGGAAAGAAGTCTAGAAATCTCAGCAAGAAGAAAGCAAAGTTAGAAAAATTGCAAGAAGCCTCAGAAAGAACTTCGCAGAAGGAAGGTTTCCAAAACTTGAACTTCGTCAGAATATCAGAACAACGTAGATTGACACTTCGCCATGAAGGAGAAATATAAACATTAAAGGCATTATGATCGTTATATCGACACTCCCGAACGGTTAGGAAAGTAGTTATGGCTCGGAAGCTCGCCATTGGACCATTGGTACTGCGCCATAATGACTAGGAATGCATTGATTAAGGCTCTTCAACCCGTTGGAAGAATTCGTTACGATGTTTCCTATTTATCCCATCAAACGGTGCACCGAGACCACTTCTGCAAATAGTGATTATTTCAGCCCACATAGAACTAACTACTACCATGCTGTGTTCATTAAGACTTCACCACCCATTTTATCGCATTGAGTATTTGTTCATCAACCTGACATACAGGATCTCGAGCGTGCATGTCAGACGACATTAGCATAGTAGAAAAGTAAATAGAGGAAATTCTAATTGATATAATGGCTGAGAAGGAAATGTCCACAGGAGTTCAAGCTTGATCGATGAGAGGAGTGCAAGCCTCTCCATCAACTTCTCGTGGATCCAAGCCATCTCGAGCTGCGACCAAGAAAATAACCAAGAATTGTGATGACTTGCAAAATGTGAAGTTAATTCCATCCATCCTACCCAACTGCATCACACCCCTATCCAATGTAGTGATTCATGACAATGTCTCGAGGGACTTCAACTACACCCTGATTATGATGTACCTCTCGAAGGGGATGCACGTAGTTAAACCACAGCTGGAACAAATCCTAACCTTGAAGATCAACAACTACAATCTGGGCGGCTGCGAGAGATATGGAATGCTCACATATCACAAATACTTGACCAAGACGAAGGGAAATAAATCAAATATCATTCCCCAATTGTGGACCATGAACATCGTGCAGTCCATTATTATGAATGTAATGAAGATACCCCATTTTGGAAGGCACTAGGAGGTTAACGTGCATTAAACTCCTATTATCATGCTTCCATGGAGGTTATCTATGGATGGATAGATGCATCACCATTGATCTATCACTGATCCATAGTATTAATGGATTAAGTATGTAGGGACCAGACCCACAAGAATTTTACCCAGGTAAGGCTGCATACCACACCCTGGCACATAGGATTAAATATACCTACGAAGATGTGGAGAAGGGGATGTGAGGCTACAAGGTAGCCTCCATTAAGAATGGTGCAGTGTGCCTTGCTTCCCAGTCGATTGTTGGTAAGCTAGTAAGGAAGAACAGACCCAAGCAGGTCACGGGGTTTGTCATTGACCTTGCCGGAAAATGCGTGGAAGGACTCCAAATGAACTGGGCTATCTACTTAGTTAACCAGTTAGAATTGGACTTCCGCGAAGCTCAGGATCAGGGCTATCAGTTCCATTTTAGTTGGCTATTGATCTTCATTGTGTTCATTGCTTGGGAGATGCCAGAAGGAGCGACCTTCCCCGAAATTAAGCCATTCGATCCACTAGCCACTAAGTTCACCATGCTATGGTATTTGAGTGATATAGGGAAACAATGGCAGTTGAATGTGGTGTTCCATACCTACTACTTGCAGCTGAAGAGTACTATTGAGTCCTTCCCTCGTATGATGCTGAACACCCTGCATAGGTTCAGACCCCTTGTGAAGTTCCGCGCATATAGGAATTTTATTTATATCACTGCGTGTGCGGACCAAAGCAAAGAAGATATTCAGTCCTATTATAAGCTTACATAAGAGTACATGGAAGAAATCACTAAGGAATGTGTGACAAAGATCCTTATCCCAGTTGACCAGACTGAACTGTCTGACCCCAACCTAATAGGAAGCCCAGTGGTTACTCGCGAAGAGTACGATGCACCTAGAAGTAGAAGAGGGAAGAAGAAAGAAGAGGCATAGTATTTGAACAATGTATCAAATGAAACTACTTCAAAGTCACTAGGAGGAGGAGGTGATGATGAAGTAGATAAATAAGAGAAAAATGGGGAAGAAGATAAGCAAAAGCAAGGAAAAGTAACACCTCCATAGAATCCCCCTGATTATGCAGAGCCATCTAAGAAAAGAAAGGTTTCCCCCATGAAACCTACATCATGGAAGAAATACAAAGCCATTAAATCACAAATGGAGACTCTCCTCATGATGGACGACATCAACCTGTTCATCACTGCTATCTTAGATAGTTCAGACGATATTTTACAGCGCAATTAAGGAAAACAAGAAACCATGTATGACAGAATTGAAGCAGAGTTGAGAGGGGTACATAAAGCTCTTCACTCCAGCCACGTAGTGTCCACTATGTCCCCACCATCAAAAGAAAAAAAGTTGGGATTTGAGCTTGCCCAACTTTGCATAATAGCTAATGCGACTGAAGCTCACCTTCATCGCATGCAGGAAGAAAAAGAACGGGCTACAGTGACCCTGAATCAAACACAAGAAGAAGTGATAGAGAAACATTGAGTTGGACAACAGGAGAAGGACAACCTCCAAACCAAGTTCGAAGAAGATAAAGCATAGATCCAGTAGGAGAAATAACAGTTTCTCACGAAGCAGGTCAGAATTAAATAATCAGTCAACAGAGCACTTCACTTTGTGATAGGCGGGGAACAACTGGAATAAGATCTAGTGGAGAATCAAGTGGGAAATATTGTCAAATCCATTCAACATCTTTAACAGAAAGTATCAGAACTAGAGTTACAAACAGTGCCAAGCACTCCGTAGGATGTGTGAGACCAGAGAGAGGAAACTACCCAGAGCCCAGTTGAGACAATCAAGGCCTTAGCCGTGGAATGTAAACAACTAATCAATCGCAGCTCGTAGACTTATGAGCGACTTACAGAGGACCCTGAAGTAAAGACACTAGAGTCAGAACTCCAAGAGGCAAAGAAGTAAGAAGAAATAGTACAAGTGTAGTTAAAAATCCTATCAAGAGTTGAGAGGATGAAAAGTTCCCAAGAACAGTGCATGGCTTAGCAACAGGTCCATGCTATACATAGAAAAGTCATGGAAGTGACTCAGAAGCTCCAGCTAGTCTAGGACGCAACTTGCCTACTATTTGAGGAGATTGAAGGCTAAGGAACAGAGTTGGAACAAGTAGTGACTTTGGTAGAACAACGCTTAGAGGGACCTGTAAATGAGGCATTTCTTCAAGAGTTCACCGAGCAGGAGGCCTTGGCGAGGCAGTAGGTTGAAGAAGCTCGAACCAAGCTTGAGTCTTTTGAGGTAGAGTTACCTAGATCAGAGTGACTCGGGATGTGTCACAGGTGAGTGTTGGGGGCCTGTTGTCCCTTGACCAAGTTTTGGAGATCCTTGTTCAGGTTTGACCTATTTTGGGACTTCGACAAGCTGGTTGAAGGTGGAGCGTAAGTCGAAGCGAAGATCACAGGATCTTGGCCCTTTTTTAGGGCACTTTTGGGTTTTGGGTTTATGTAATGGGTATGGGGATGTCGACCCATGGGTTTTACTTATGTTTAGACATTTTGTAATGTATAAATAGATAACTAGGCAAAGTAAGTAGGGGG
>SNQJ01S0224439.1:0-14781 GCA_010110895.2 Picea sitchensis | reverse complement strand
CATTTATGTAATGGTAATATTGATTCTTCTATCTCTTTAGATTCTACATGAGTGGATACAACACTTTGGCATCATAGGCTTGGACACATGAGCGAGAAGGGGATGCAGATACTTCACAAAAAGAATTTGCTTCTAGATCTTAAACAAATAGATATGGATTTCTGTGAGCATTGTGTTTATGGAAAACAAAAGAGATTCAGATTTCACATANATGGGGACCATCTCATGTATCATCTCTTGGTGGCTCTCGTTATTATGTTACTTTTATTGATGATGAAACTAGAAAAACTTGGGTTTATTGCATTCGACAAAAATATGATGTTTTTGATACTCTTAAGAAATGGAAAGCTTTGGTTGAGAATGAGATAGGAAAAATGTCGAAATGTCTCAGATCAGACAATGGAGGTGAATATTGCATCAAGGAGTTTTATGATTACTATTCATACCATGGGATTCAAAGAGAGAAGACAGTTCCAGGAACACCACAAGAAAATGATGTGTTAGGAAGGATGAAAAGGACAATAATGGAGTGTGCAAGGAGTATGAGATTGCATGATGGGTTGCCCTTACAGTTCTGGGAAGATGTTGTAGATACTACTATTTACTTAATAAACAAAGGACCTTCAAGCTCTTTGGATGGTGGAATTCCATAGGAGGCATGGATAGGTAAAAAGGTAAACTATTCTTTTTTGAAGACTTTCGATTGTGAAGCATTTGTACACATTGATAAAGAAAATAGAACAAAGCTTGAGGCAATATCCAAGAAGAGTACCTTTATTGGATACAGTGTTAATGATTTTGGTTATCTCTTATGGGATTATGAAAATCACAAAATCACTAGGATTAGAGATGTCATATTCAATGAGAAGGTCATGTACAAAGATCAGTTGTAGGGAAAGAAACATGAAAAAGAAAAACCAAAATACACAGTGCTTGATGAGATCACTGAAAAAGAAATTCCAAATGTACAAGAAAATCAAAATGAACAACAACAAGAGAAACATGTACCTCAAAGTCCTACAAGTGTTGTTATAATATCTACCAAGTTAAGTAGACCCCCTGAAAGATACTCTCCTTCACTGTACTATTTATTGTTGATTGATTATGGTGAACCAAAAGGTTATGAAGAGGCAATGCAGGTAGACCCTAAAAGGAAGTGGGATCAAGGCATGAAAGAGGAGATGGATTCCTTGGTAAATAACCAGACTTGGGACTTGGTTCAGTTTCCTGCAGAAAAAAAACCATTGTAGAATAAATGGGTTTACAGGTTGAACGAAGAATATGGAGGAAAAAAGAGGTACGAGGATAGACTTGTTGTAAAGGGGTTTGCACAAAGAAAGGTATAGATTTTGATGAAATATTTTCTCCTATTGTTAAAATGACTTCAATTAAGACTATTTTAAGTCTTGTGGTAGTAGAATATTTGCATCCTGAACAATTAGATGTAAAAGCAACTTTTCTCCATGGGGATTTGGATGAAGAGATTTATATGCAGCAACCATAGGGGTATGAGGTCAAAGGGAAGGAAAATTTGGTATGCAAGTTGAAGAAGAGCTTGTATGGCCTAAAGCAAGATCCAAGGCAGTGGTATTTAAAGTTTGATAGGTTTATGACAGAACAAGGTTATAGTAGATGTCATTATGATCATTGTGTTTATTTTAAAAGGCTAGAAAATGGAAGCTGTATTATCTTGCTATTGTATGTAGATGACATGCTTGTTCTAGGGTCTAATATGCAGGATATAAATGTGCTCAAGAATAAATTATCTAATTCATTTGCGATGAAGGATTTGGGTGCTGCAAAGAAAATCCTTGGTATGATAATAACAAGAGACAGGAAAAATCACAAATTGACATTGTCTCAGGGTGAGTACATAAAGAAGGTGTTGGAGAGGTTTAGAATGTAGAATCCAAAACCAATTAGTACACCTTTGGCCAGCTATTTCAAATTAACTAAGGAAATGTGTCCCAAGACATAGGGGAAGATAGAATACATGTCTAGGGTCCCTTATTCATCAGCAGTTGGCAACTTAATGTATGCGATGGTTTGCACAAGACCACATATTTCACATGCAGTGGAAGTTGTGAGCAGGTATATGAGAAATCCAGGTAAAGAACATTGAGAGGCAACAAAGTGGATTCTTAGGTATTTGAGAGGTACTTCGACTCATGCATTATGTTTTGGAGGTTCATAAACTGTTCTACAGGGATATGTTGATTTAGATATGGAAGGTGATAAAGATAGTAGGAGGAGCACCACAGGGTATGTTTTTACTGTAGGTGGAACAACAGTAAGTTGGATTTAAAAACTACAAAAGGTTGTTTCACTTTTAATAATAGAAGCATAGTATGTTATTGCTATAGAGGCTAGTAAATAAATGATTTGGTTACAGAGGTGTATGGAGGAATTGGGAAAGAAGTAGGATAATAACAGGTGTTGAGGAAAAGGTATGAATTACCTTACTCAATCATTTTCAGATCTTGCCTGGCTAGGACAAGATAGTTGGGAATTTCACCCGGGGGTTTATAGCCTCAAAATATTCTCTCAATCTGCAAGTATTAATTACAAGGATTGAGGTTGATTTATAGTTTAAATATGTTGCAAAACTAAAATTTTATAAAAATAAATTTTGGAATGTAAATAGATTTTGCAATAAAGTAAACATGGAGATCAAAAGTGAAAAGTAACCAAGTCACGAATACAAATATATGAGACAAAATAACAATCTGATTTTATTTCATTATGAGATACCAAAAGTGTTTTTATTTTTACAAAACCCTTGCGAGGGCATGGACCAAAGTATGATTTAGAGATCCCCGATGAACACCATACAAAAAGACTCCGATAGTAAAGTAAAACTTAATTGAATAATATGGATCAACTTGCCACAAACTGCTTCCATTTTGACTATGCAAGATATCCTTTATCAGCCATGAAACTTAATTCACAAACAAACAAGAATACATAGATTATCAAGGATGAATCAACACCTCTAAAACAAGTGTCTAAAAAGTGTGGTTCAGTCTTGAACCTTGCTGTCTACAATAAGACCTTGTTGTCAAGAAGAGAATTAGGCTTTGAATAATCTCAGAAATGAATGGAAATTGAAACTATCTCATGTAATTAAAGAGCAAACCTTAGTATTGTTTTCTCCTTCTATTCTCCCTTTGTCTCTTCCTCTCATTCAACTTTTATTCTTTTCAAATAAGTTGAAGTAGTT
Source organism: Picea sitchensis (assembly GCA_010110895.2). Classification (NCBI taxonomy): domain Eukaryota; kingdom Viridiplantae; phylum Streptophyta; class Pinopsida; order Pinales; family Pinaceae; genus Picea; species Picea sitchensis. The sequence continues at coordinate 11,561 of SNQJ01S0224439.1, read as the reverse complement.
CAACTACTTTCTTTAGTTAAGTTGATTTAACTTAACTAATTAGTTTAGGAGAAATAAATAATAATAATAATATAGTTAAGGGTATTAATTAATAATAACTAGGTAGGTGGGACCCCTTGTGACTCCCATCATTTCTTCCTTTTAAACCATGAAATATAACTCACAAAAGATAATCATTTTGACTGTATGCCACCCTTGTAACTCCCTTGAATATCTTTTAAACTCGATATTTAAATATCAGAAATAATTTATATCATATCCAAAAAAGAATATATATATCCACATTATCCACAAAATATCAAAAATAGGGCTTGTTGTCCAAAAATGTTGAAAACCATTAAGCACGGTCCTCATCAAATGAAATCATATAAAACATAATTTAAAAACCATATTGGCCACTTTGTGAGGCAATTTTCCTCTTTTCACTGTTGTTTCCCTTAGAATTTTCCGAAGTAGCCCATGGTTGATTAGACCCTTGGGGTTGTATCTCACTGATCACATGGGAGAATTCATCCTTTAAATGAAGGCGAGAAGACAAAGATTTTGAGGAATCAATGGAGGGAGAAGAAGGGGAGGTAGTTGATTTTCCCTTATCTTTCACAGGTTGGGGAATATCAATTTTCAATCTCTTATTGGCATGTGAAGACTGAACTGACGAAACAACATGGGCAATTTGGACATTGGGATTAACATGTGGTGGTAAAGGAAATGACATAGTGGGCCAACCATGATGGTGAGAGACAAGTTGGTTGGCGATCTCTTTCCAACCGTCATTTGCGGGGACTTTGGATTGCAATGACACATGTGGAGGAATGGGAATGCCAAGGATATTTCGAGGAGGCTAGAAAGAGGGTATTTCTAGTTGAGGGTGCATTATCCCATGGCCAACCCAATTAAAGAACCTAGATTGCAACAACTAGTTCAATTCTTGCGGGTTAGCGTCAAAATGGATAGAAAATCAAGGCCTCCTATGGCCTCGATTCCAATTTCCCATGCCTCTGTTATTTCGAGCATTGTTTCCTCTACTAAAACAACTCATCATGTAGCAACAATTTGTCAATAATAAAGCTCTTAATAAACCATACATAACACTCTGGTTACATAAATCAAAAGTTGGCTCAAAAATTGACACAAGATACATGCAAATCCATCCATAACACACCATTCATTAATTTCCATGTGAATTGTTATCACCATAACAATTTTTTGACGGAATCCAAGTCTTGAGACTTAGTGAGGGGCTAAACCGGTGTAGAGACGCGATAAATTGGAGGACGGGGCCACATCTAGCGGAATAAGGCTAAATCTAATGGAGGCACGGAGTTGACGGGACTTAGCGGGCCACAGATCTTAGGCACCACAGATCAATGGTCAGAGGCCATATCGGGCAGAGAACTAGCGCGGATATTAATTATTTGAAAGCGGGCCGATGAAAATACTGCAGTTTCAGCTCGGGACCACGTGGCGCCACCAAATTCATATGGGGGCGAAAAGAAGTATACCCCAAACTGCTTTGCCTCGTCCTCGATATCGAGAGGTGTATATAAGGAGGGGGACCCTTGTCATTATTTTACACTTTTTCAAATCATTTGAATGTTAAAAGTGGCGCGACCGCTCCAGTCGAACCTAAGATCAATAGTGCACCAAATTCACGTGTCTTCTGCTCATTCGCAAGTATTTTTCATCATCACCATGGATCCTATCATTTTTTCCATAACAGAACAATATCCCCCACCAAGCGAAGAATCCCTAATTGATAGAGACTCTGATGTGTTTCACACAGAAATAACCGTCTCACCCATCCAGATCCAATTTGTCAGATCATGTAGGGAGAAAAATACCCTTTCTCAAAGTTGTACAAGACTCCATAGTCCCTTACACCGTCGAAGTCACATTCCCTTTCCCGGATATCATAGGCTGGTGTGCTGAACAATACTCATAGGAAGAGAGGGTCGTTTTAAATAAGTTAGGGTTGGAGGTCGTGTGTAGAATAGATAGCCCACCCATTTGATACGCCCTCGACATACCAGAGTCCCCTTCCACAACGTCTGAACCCTTCGACGAAGAAAATTTAGTTATAGTTTACAGGGAATGTCCACCCGAGGTCAAAAACCTATTTTTTGCAGATAATTGTCAAACCTGAGCAGTATTATGAGAGTCTGTCCTTGCCAATGAATGTAAATTCCATGGTTATCGAAATCTAGCGGGCCTCTTCCATACTCAATCAGATTTCAGGTCTAGATAATGACAAATATGTAGTTGAGGTCATGTTAGGTTTTCTGTTAACCTTTTTTCAGTCAGAATCCAGTCAGTCGGTCCGTATCAGTTTTGATAAATTCATAGCTGATAATGTACACAAACAACTAGTGAACTTCCAATCACTAAGGCACTTCAAGTATTACACATACTTGCTGAAAATGTTCCTGGAGACAAACAAGAAAGAGTTCCCTGAAGCAGCATTCATCTCCACGGAATGCAAAAGAATCACAATGCTCATTTTCATAAATAATATCATGTCCAGATTTTACAGCTTGATCTTCAACACCAGCCTGCCAAGAGTCCCGGAGGACATGAAAATTCACTTACAACCAAATTCAGAAAACAAAGTAGGAGATTGGGTGTTGTTCATGCATTCTACAGTAATTTGGGTATATGGTTATCAAGAGGCACCTTATCTTCTCCCTATCTTTCTGACACCCAAAGTATTTTCCCTGGATCATCAGGCAAAGAATCATCTAAGAGACAGATTATTTCCTAAAAATGCATAAGGCGTCCAACCTAAAATTTCCTTTCATCATAGGACCATTTGTTGTGAAGACTAGATCTTACTTATCTCAGATCCAGGCCAAACTCAAGGAGTTTGGATTTGCACAGCTACAAGGGAGAAGATATGATCCACATCAGGTCATATCTAAAAGAAGATTGATGAGAAAACATGGCCCTTATGAACATGAGTATGTTGAAGGTTTTGACAAATTGGCTAATTTGGAAACCTGTGTTGATATGGAAGCCATCTTGCAGCCTGCTTAAAAAAAACAAGTGGGGCTAACCGTATAGCAGACTCAGACACAACAAAGCCCTCAGAAGATGACATTCCAAGTTCCCAAAGTAAGTGTCTACACCAAGAGAAGTAGTTCGGAGGCCCTAGGCACTAGTAGTCAGCAGACTGCTCCCAAGAAGATAAAGATCAAACAATATCCATAGATAGAAGATCTAGAGGAAGAAGAGCCTAAGGAGCAAGTAAGTATGGATATGGTGGAGAGTTGAACCAACAAGGAATAAGTTGGTAAAAGAAGCATGCCCCAAAGTGAAAGCAGCTCAAGATCTTTCAGCAACAAAAAACACATTTTTGATAAAGCACCTGGAGTAGTCTACCAATCTAAAGAAGATTTAGCAAAACAATATGCTGTGAAAGGAAGCTTGGCCATGAGTGAAATAAGGGAATTGATACCTGAGGTGAAAAATATTTCTCACCATAGGTATTCTCTGTTCTCAGTCAGAGATATAGAGAGAATACACTCAACATAGCAGTTGCAGATGAGGATAATGTGTCTGAGGTCAAGATGCATTATGAAAACATCACTGCCCCAGACAAGGTGAAATTCCACAAAAACACCAGTGACATGTTGTATTCAAACTACCTGGGTCTGAGCTTAAAGGTTTCAAGGTTAACAACTCATGCACTTAAGCTGGAGGGATAGTTGAGACAAGATAAAGCATCCAACAGAGCTTGGTAGACTCAAGTGAAGAGATTAGAATCTGAAGGCCCTTAGGGGGTTAAATCTTCCTTAGAAGAGAAATACAAGATTATTCAAAGCATGAAGAAAAGGCTAAAGATGTCTACCATAGAGTATCCAAAAACAATAGAGCTGGTTGCTTTAGAACAAGAGAAAGAGACATTTCGACAAGAAGCATTGAATTACAAGGCCAAAGTGTTGTAGTTGGAGAAGAAAAAGGTGAATTGGTCACAAGGACAAACATGAGCATCAGACATGGATGTTGTTGCACCTTCTACTGCAGAAATTGAGCAAAGCACTGATGGATTGGTTCATGCTATGTCCCAAGTTAGCCTGAAGGCAGAAAAAATCAAGAGCCTTAAGGGAGACATATAAAAGCTGCAACAAGAAATAAGAATAAAGGATGAGAAGATGGACCAGTTCCAGAAAGAGAATCAAGATTTACAAGAAAGAGTAGACAAATTGAAGACAAGGTTGAAAGGCAAAGGAATGTTGCAGGGGGCCAAACACGTCATCTAGGACTCTATTGCTGCTGAAGTTGCTAAGTTCAGGGAATACTTAAATTTCATCGATGACAAAGATAGCATGGCCATCACAACCAGAAGCAGATGCACTGTTGTGAGTGAAACACTGGAAAAGAAACCCTCAGAGTGGGCCCAAAATGCTATAAATCTGCTGAATTCCATTCCCACTGCTAAACTTCATACCATTGGGGTCAAATACAGGACCACATTGATCACTTGGGCCAGGAGAGTTTTTGCTAAGCATAACTTGCTTAAATCAGTCCAAACCAAGGCCATGCAGATGGAGCAGAGCATACAGGAATTCAAAGATCTGTTTGAAGAGTTGTTCATCAAAGGCCTCCCATCATTTTAGGATGGCAAATGGAAATTGTATGATCAGGAGGAGTACAACTCTCACCTCACCCAATGCACAATGGATCACTCCAAGTTTGAAATCCTGGAGGAAAACTTGAAGGGGACAAAACTGGTGGAGTATTTAACCATAGATTTTGAGATCCTGAATTAGTTCAAGACAGTGAAGATCAGACTGCCAACCATGACTTACACCTCTTGCATTGACCTAGAGATTTTGATCAAAGAAATGATGGAATACGAGATCCCTTCTGATTTGTAGTGGAAAGAGATAGTGCAGCTAGGAAAGACAAAATGCAGTTTTCCAGTAACCAACAAACAACCTCCATGTGTCACCAAATTTGTGAGTCTGACATAAGACCAAAGCGAGACAGATGGCGAAAAAAGAAGTCGAGCAGTCAAAGAAATCAGCCGTTAGTTTATGAAACGTTTTCAATTAATCATTGTAAATCAGTTCACATACCGAGAACGTTAGTTTAAATTATTGTAGTTGGTTTTAGAAGCTGAAACGTTTTAGTTCAACTGATGTAATCGGTTTCTAATTGAAAGGAACTTGAATTTTATAAATGCTAGAAGTTTTGAATGTATTAATGTTGGCAGAAGTGCAAGGTGTTAAAAAAATAGGACCGTGGAGCAACAAAATAAAACAAATGCGGAAACAAAATACAGAATATACATAGTACAATAGAGACACAGATTTACGTGGTTCACCTAGTGTGGGCTACGTCCACCAGATAAATTGCCAGGTCCATCCTTTATTATTATCCAGCATATTAAGGGATACAACCTACAACAAACTCGCTGTAACTTCCTCTTCTTTCTCTCACAGTCTCTAATCTCAGAATACAATATTCCCCAATAATACAAAGCCGCAATACATTTCCCTCACAAAAGAGGGTTGCCTTCTAGGGAAAAAAACCCTAACATAACTTCTACCGTCAGATTTGCAACCTTATAATGAACGGTCCAGATTTACAATGAAATTACAATATACATTTACAAGTCAATTTTTCCTTCGAGGGCTTCACCCCCAGACTCCCCAGCCAGGGGGATAGCCCCCCCGAACCCCGCAAAGGGNATGGAAGAGTGTACATACTTCTGGGGTGTAAAGTCTCCACGGGGTATAAACATGGTTGAAAACAAAAGACCTATGAATCAGGAAGATAATCAAGCTCCACAACCAACACAAGGGCACCTTCTTAGTTGTTCTGAACTCTATTGTAAATTTCTAGAGCTGAATTGAATAAATATGCAGAATCTTTTGAAGTCTCTATGAAAAGATTCTAATGGTGGTGCTATGAGTTTTGTCTCATCTCATTCTATGTATTTCCTATGTTCTTTAATTCCATTTGCATCTTCTTCTGTTTAAATTGGATAGTTAAAAGCTCATAATTCATCTTATGATGCTCTCGGCTTAAGCAATTTAAACTGTGTGTATTTCTTCTTAACTAATTCAGAATTGATTTCAGTAATGCTCTGATGCAGTTATTTGTTTTCTCCTTCCTCTTACATTCTGCTTAAATACAATTTATAACTCAGATTCATTGCCTCATTTAGCCTTTATCCTCTGGAGAGTTATACCAGCCAGTCATTGTTTTCATTCACTTTCAGAATTTCGACTCCATAGCCCTAAGTGTCCCTCCCCTTCCCCGCCAACAACTTTATAAAAAAACCCCAAAACAAACTAAATCTAGCCACTGATTTCCAAAGAAATGTCAAGTGACACGAGAGAGACCTCTCTGAGATGAGCAGGCTAGTACCCAGCTCTAAAGTAGGTTGAAACAGTTACCTCTGTCATTTTTCTATCAACCAGAAATTTTTTATAGAGTGCTAACTGTTGGAATGTTTTACAGGAAGCATGTGCTTGTCATTGATGGCAATAACAACAACGATGATGACATGTTTACAGGAAAGAAAAAAAGCGACGATGGCATGTTTACAAGCAAGAACAACAACAACGATGGCATGATTTTAGGTAGAGTGTGCAATGATGACAAACATGAAAGAAACAATGATAGCATCGGGAATGATGAGACCATGAGAAATTGTTGTCTACAAGCTTAGGAGGAAGAGCAACAGTGGTCATTGGATCACCGATCCAAAGGACCGTCAACTGAATACCCGACAACCATTAGATCAGGGAGAACCATGTCAATAAGGACATGTGGCAGACCAAGTTGCAGACCAGGTCAGAAGACCACGTCAGCCGTTAGATTGAATTAGTGGAAGGACAAGATAAGCAAGGGATGAGATCTGAGATCTCGACGACCCGAATATCTGTCAGCCATCAGATTGAATTAGTGGAAGGACAAGATAAGCAAGGGTTGCGATCTGAGATCTTGATCACCCGAATATCTATCAACCGTAGGATCACCTTAAGTGGAAGGATAAGATAAACGGGGCACAAAGTTTGAGAATTCGATTATCTGAATCTCCGTCAGCTGTCAGATCAAATTAAGTGGAAGGATAGGATAAGAAAATATGGAGAGATGTTGGATTTAATCCAAGGCAAAGCTGCATTACAGACAGATCCAGACGTTGATATGAGATCTTGATCAAACTAACAACATTCGTTTCAGGAATAAAGATGTGAGGAGGTTACAATTTGGAAAAATATCACCTCAAGAATTCAGTTTGAGATTTGAAATTCCCGAAGCCTGGAGACCCGGAGATACGAAATACATTATCGACTGTTGAATCATCTGGAGTAAATCTCAGTCATCAAATTGTCTGGAGTAAATCTCGATCGTCGGATCATCTGAAGTAAATCTCAGTCGTCATATCATCTGGAGTAAATCTCAAGCGTCAGATCATATGAAGTAAATCTTGATCATCTGATCATCCGAAATAAATCACAGTCGTTAGATCCTCCAGAGTAAGTCTCAAGTGTCGGATCATCCGAAGTAAATCTCAATTGTCCGATCATGTAAAATAAATCTCAATCGTTAGATTGTCCGAAGTAAAACTCAAGCGTCAGATTGTTCGAAGTGAATCTGGGTCATCTGATCCATAGCGTCAATTTGAGATTTGAAATCTCCGAAGTTCAGAGAGCCGGAAAGACGAAATAAAATCCCAATCGCTGAATCATCCAAAATAAATATCAGTTGTCAGATCATCCGAAGAAGATCTCAAGCATCAGATCGACCAAAGTGAATCTGGGTCATCTGATCCAGAGCGTCAGTTTGAGATTTGAGATTTCAGAAGTCCGAAGACCCGAAGGAGATCTAGACTGTTGGTCGAGAAAGGGGCCACAGAACCGTTGATATGGTTGAAAGGTCAAATTCCCGAAGTGGAGACAGAGCCGTCGATTGAGAAGGATAGGTGTCTGCAGATCATCGACTCTGGAAGATTGGCATACGGAGAAAAGCAGGGTTTGAGATTTGAAACTCCCGGAGCCCGGATCATGAAGTAAATCATATCCATTGATTTAAGGAGGTTAGATATGATCCACAGACTGTCAATATCATGAGATCGATGATCCCTCCACATTGCGGGGTCAGAACATGCTCGAGTCTTAATTTTTTGTGAGTAGGCTGCAATTGAAACCATAGTTTTGGAGAAAGGGTACATGGAAACTAGAGGTGGATTTCAGGGATAAAAGAGGTTGATCCCAAAGCACTCTTGGACGCGCCTACAATCATTCACTTACGCAAGGACATAGCCCAAGGTCACATGCGATAGGGGGCTAACAAGAAGAGAGCTCTCGCCTACAATCACGTGGTCACAAGAGACCATCGTCCAAGGTCATATGAAGAAACAGAGCTAGTGCTCACAAGACCGAGTTTGGGAAGCACCTTTTGAATAGGCGTTTGGTCACCGTTGATGGTCACGTGAAGGAAGGGGCTTAGAATCCAAAGAGGCCAAAATGACTCTCTGTAACTGATGGAACAGAGTGATTATATTTGCCAGATAATTCAAAGAGTTTCAGGGTGATCACCAGAGGAGATGAAGAGTCTCAAGGTAACTGCCAGTGGAATGAAGACTCATCATAGAAACAATTCACAAATGGAAAAGTGTCGAATACTGTAACTGCCAGAGAATCTAAATAATCTCAGTATAATGACCACTAATGAAGAACAGACTCATCATAATCGTCAGAGAGGGTGAAGAGTTGAATGTATGATATGGCAAAGGACTTGGCATGATAAATATACACAGAACAGAGAAGAGACTTTTGCTTCTTTTGATAGTTATTTATGTGGGTAGAAGCAGGCTATGCATAGGAGATGAAGCGCATAGAAGAGGCGTAGCGCAGAGAATGGAAATGGTGCACAAAGCATAAAATGAAGAAGAAAGACATAGAAAAAAATGCATATCTAAGAAAGGAAGATAAATCCGAGGTGCGCATGCAGAGACAGAACAGAAGAACAAAAATCCCAAGAAGATGAGAGTAGGAAGACACTGATGCAGGAAGAGAAAAGCAGTGTAGAAGAACAGTGATGAGACTGGTAAGTCATTGATAAGTACTGTATCACTGTAATAAATTTCAGTAACAAAGATTAATATCTCAGGGTGGTAGGGTGGTGCTAGGGAGGATTGTTGTCCTCAGAGTTTCAAGTGGGTGCTTGAACACATGGAGTTGTAGCTTCCATCTGGTTGCAGCCAAAAAAACCAGGGTGGTAGGGTGGTGCAAGGGAGAACTATTGTTCTTTGTTATACATGTTGGTGCCTGTGTGACTGGAAGTTGATGCTTCCATCTAGTTGGTGCTAGAACACTCGGGGAGTTGGTGCTTCCTTCTAGTGGGTGCTAGAGAAACCAGAGAGTTGGTGCTCTCAACAAGTTGCAGCTTGTACAGGTTGGTGCTTGTGTGACTGGAAGTTGGTGCTTCCATCCAGTTGGTGCTGGAACACAAAGGGAGTTGGTGCTTCCTTCTAGTGGGTGCTAGAGAAACTAGAGAGTTGGTGCTCTCAGCAAGTTGCTACTTGTAAAACATAGGTGGTAGCCTCAAAAGGAGTTGGATCTCATAAGAATGATAATGTACAGAAAATAAAGACTACTTTTCATATCAACAAGATGAGGTTTTCTACCTTTATGGGTTTCCTCAGGAATATCTGTCTTTGTGTATTTCATGTGTGTGATTGATGTTGAATACTCTATTTCTTACTTCCCTGAATTATTGTGATCATCATTGAGTATTTGGTAATGAGTTTAAAATGGGCATAGTTGTTTAAGCACAGTAACAACTGATTCATCCCCCCCCTCTCAGTTGTCCAACACTAACATGAACAAAAAATGATAGGGTTTATGGGAAATATGGAGGGAGTGTAGTTAGTGAACAATGGTAGAATGATAGGGAATGAATATACGAATATTGTTCAACAATTAACCAAACAATTTAACTGTGTATAAAAATCTCAAGAATATCAGTGACCAACCCTTGCTATGTTATGTTTATTTTTATTCCACATAGATTGTTCTTTTTAAATTTATATCACAGAACAGGGATGCGATAAGTGAAATTGGGATCGTGGAGGGAATGTAATTAGCAAAAAATGGTAGAATGATAGGGAATCAATATGGATATTGTTCAAGTGAAACAAATCAAAACATGCTACCTTAGATGTAATCAAAATTAATCTCTATCCAGAATTTCGAAGTTTAACAAGTATTCATTTTTCAAAACAATAGTTCAAACTGGTGCCTTCTTTGACAAATTTTCTTGCTGGCCTCCGAATTATTTCACACAATAATCTGTTTGATATGCCCAGAATTATTTAATCACACTAACCATTGTAACCACATTATCATTATATGACAACCATGACGAACAACATCATAATCGCTACAAGAATACAATAATAGTCTTCGAGCCACGATTCATAACATCAACTCCAGTAATAATCCTTTAAATCCAATTGGGTCACGCACAATGTTTCCAAACAACTCATATCCATCATTTATTTAACCACTGTTCAATGCAATTTATTCTGGACATTATCACTCTATTCGATCCTCAAACATTTCGAACACAGGTTCCCCTTTTTTTATTAAACAATAAGCATAATAACCATTCATTATTTGGAACACAAGCTTCAACAGACTGTAACTTCAAATGAATCGGTGAGTACATAATTATTTCCACAATTTCCAAGCAAGGGACCAACTAAAATCATGCCCAAATAACCAAGCAAGAACAATGCTCTCATCGACTTAAAATGGAGTAAAAAACGCTTCCATTGTAATGTGTAGGGTTCAAGAAATGTCCATGATAGTAAGGGTAGAGAGAGCGGGTCAGTTCAGCTCGAGGGTTTGGTAGTTGCATAGCACATAAAGCTTACTCCACAGAGTGATTTTCAAAGTATAACAATAATTCACAACGTTTCTATTGACTTCATGAACTTTCTATATCATACTCTAACTTCCAGAAAACAAGTGAACCCAACACTTCTTTCAACATATCATAATCAATGACCAAATAAATGTTGATTAAGGTTGGTTGTCATTGATGTCAACCCTTGAAGAAAGACCTGTAGCACAAAGGTTTGGGTAATGCACCCAATAGTGTTTGATGTAAATATGACTCATTATTGTTTTTTCATGGTTGATAAGAAGTAAATATGGATGAACTCCAAAGTGGTCCCCTTATGGTGAAAGCCCTCATGGGGAAGACGCTTTGTGGAGTAAGAGAACCCATGCTTAATTGTGGAATAATGAGATGAAGGAAACTGAATTTGTCAGGGAAAGTATCCTAGATGGATAGTTCTTGTCATGTCATTTCTGGTGGAATGTGGAATGTCACATAATTCCTCACGGTTAGAGAGTTATGGCCATGAGAAGTTGGAGACCCAAGGTTTGGGTAATGGACCCAAGTTTGTTTCATGGGTAACAGTATGAGTTATGATATATTTTCAGATAATACTATTCTATATGGACAGTACATGTCATGCCATTTTTAGTGGTATGTATAACGTCACATAACTCCTCATGGTTTGAGAGTTATGGCCTTAC
>SNQJ01S0224438.1:0-14781 GCA_010110895.2 Picea sitchensis | reverse complement strand
ACTTTAAAGATATAAAAGTGATACATTAGAGTGTTAATTATATGTATATACAATTGCCATAAGAGTAAATGTGGTAATATATTTATTCGTTCATATGATTAGCACAATTTGCGTTCAATGTTTTGAACTACTGCGCAAATCTCATACCTATGTATGATGTCCATGATTTAAAATTTAGGAACATAATTAATAGACACAACTGCAAGTTTTTATCCTAGATCTCAAATCTGAAGAGCCACTACACATCGAATTCAAGTTACACTCCACATGGTAAGGGATTCTTTGTTTATGGTAAAAAATTCAACTTTTAAAATCACTCCTCAAGGCTAACCATTTCCCAACAAAGTCGTTTAATTGTATCTCCAAAATCGACATAATCAGACATGCCTCAATACCAAAATATGCCACTACTCAAAGATTAATTTAATTTAAAATCAAAATTTTGAGTTTTGTGAGAGTTGGTGAACTATGATACTAACATACTGTCATGAAAACCAAGGGAGGGATAAATTTAACAAGGAGACTTTGTCATAGTTAACTCAATTTAACAATTTTGATTGTTTTATCTGCCAATCAGGTTTTTAACAGTCAAGTGTTTGACTTATCTAAGGGTTACTTCACATACGTCGACCTTAATTTAGTAATGAATTAAATCTACTCACACATAGTCAGTTCCACTGTAGCTCGACAAATCAATTGATAATCAGGAATAAGGTTTAGTTAGTACCAATGAATCTCAAATCGATCAAAATTCATTCATTGGTGGACACTTGCATGCCTATTTCTGCAACAAACTAAGAGGTCAAAGGTGTGATAGAGTTGTACTTTTCATGTATTTAACTAAATTCAGTAGGGAAATTGAAGGTTCGTCTACATTGTATGAAGCATTAGCACATAAATCAAGGTTCTCCTCTAGTGCTAGATTAATGACACGTGAGTTGACATAAGGAGCTAGCTAGAAGAAATTAAAGCATGGTAAGAGAAAAGCATTCTGTGTAGCTCCTTTGTAGAAAAGGTTTTCAGGTCTGGGAGTAATCAAAAGGTGTTCTACTATTAAAGTAAAGATATCACTTTCCGTCTTAAGTCCGAAGGATATAATAGATATGACAAGAGCATAAGGAGGAAAAATCTCAGGTTCTAGGAGTAATCCAATTATTTAAGGGAGTTTACAATAGACTTAGTCCATTAAAAATTATTATGAGTCAACCTCCAATGGATTATTGGTAAGCCAAGGATTTAGAAGCCATCCACATCTAGATTGAGGTGAAAGGCGTAAAAACAAAAAAGCACATCTGCTCCTCAATGACCCAAATTATTACTTACGAAATTGATATATTCCAAATTAGATATAAAGTGGACAGAAATATTCGTCCATTGAGGCACAAGCAAGAGGTTGGGATTCCCTGGAAAAGATCATATCATAGCTTAACTATCGAGCACTAATCATGATTTAGACTAGAATAAAGCTCTCTTGTCTAAGAGGTCACTTAAATTTTAATAGGTAATACTGTATCAAGACACATCGTGTAAAATGTGATCAACATAAAAGTTTTCACAGGACCATGGTATTAGACACAATTTTTATTCTACAGAAGTCCTTCCAAGATAGAGGTTGAATCTACAATGGTGCTGAACCAACCATAGAAAATGTGAGTATCAACCATAAACGAATAATCGTTTTTTTTTTTTATATTTAACATTTAAAAATATAATGTTCCGATTATTGCAGTGATTAATAACAACAACATTTGAGAATAATGTCAATTTGCAGTTGCTCTAAATAATAATGAAAACTCAAAAAAATATCCACAAACTTTAAGTTCCTCACAGAATTGTACTAGAGAGTCAATTATTACCAACGTTCGAAACATAAAAATCTACAAAAAAAATTATACAGTCAATACAAAACTAACTTGATAAATACCATAACCCAAAAACATGTCGCTGATGATGGTCTTCAATCTAGAGACGTGTGTGACGTCCTTTAGCCTACCAAACGAACAACTTCACTGGTACCTCCCAGCCAATGCTAGGGATAGTCTTCTTCCCCCTTAGCCCCCCAAGCTACAAAGGGGTCACACACAATAAACCATAAATCCATAGAACCAAAACTTTCCTTGCAAGGAAGAGATTCCACTCTTTACCAAGTTTTGGAACCCAACTCTCAACAAGTAAACTAGTTCATAAATTTTTTGACAACATAACTGTACTTTCAAAAGTGAGATCCCCACTCTCTTCCCTTCCATTTCAAGGAAAAATTTCCATGACACTTGTCCTCTCATGCAATAATAAATAAATTTTAATAATTTAATCAAGGATTATTCACCCACACCACTTGTCACACTCTCCCCAAGTTGCACATGTTAATTCCCTTTTATTTTATTTATTTAGGCATTTTCCTTCACTTTCCCAAATTTATTCCTATTTTTACTCTTAGTTGTCCCTTAGTTCCCCAATCCTTCATTTATTTTGTGTCCACTAACTAGATTTTAGTTCGAGTAGGATTAGGAGTCTTCTTTTAGTGAATATTAGTGGTAGGTTGACTCAAGATGCTACTCTATGTGGACCACCTATTCTCTCATGTTTTAATTTCTTCTTATTTAAAAATCCCTTTTATTATTTTCATGCAGACATGTGCATCTACCCAAACTTTACTTCTTATTTCTTCTTTCACTAGAATTTATTAAATCTCAAATCCTTTAACTTATTCAATATTTTAGTTATTCAAACCTCTTAGAATTAGACTCTTGTTATTTTCTTGTTTATAATTTAATAATCATTTGCATGATCTTTTCTTTCAAAGTCTAAGTATTTTTATTTTATTTTATAGACCTTCTAGATTTTATTGACTCACATTTTGTTTGCGCAACGTACCCTTCAAGATGCACTTCCGTGCTCCAAGGGTGCCACTTGCCTTTGACTAGTTTGGAATTTTGTCTGACACTTGGAGTCAACACTCCACTTGGTCGACCTTGTGAGAGACTAAGGGTTGTTTAAGGAATAAGGATTCTACCTTATTGCACACCCTTTAGAATTCTTCATGAGTGACTGTCTCAGTCTGCCCTCACGGCATCACGAATCTCTCGAACTAGGTAAATGTTAACCTACCGTTCAGGTCGCAACAAGAGTGTTAGTAGGTTGTGGTAGGGACACTGCCACACCTCTCCCTCATCTATCTAGTTTATGTGTATGACCCCTTTACTCCTTATGTGAGTCTTATTAGAAAGCGTCACCAAGCCTGCATCCGTTGACAAGGTAAATGCCCATAATCCATATGCATAATATCCATATTAAATCATCACATAAATCATATGCGTGTAAATAAAATACTCAAAACAAATACAAGTCCACTCCCTGACTCAATCTAGAGTCTAAGGAAGTTCATTGATGCCATCAACATCCTCAACTTGTCATGTATCCTACAGACTTAGAAGAACTCGTCAATAATACCTGTCAATATATGCACATATAGAAATTAACATGTAATCACAATGACATCACAATATAACTCATAATCAAAGCATAATCATAATGTATCATAACCATATCACTTGCTCACAAGTGTCCTCAAAGAATAAGTCAATATAAAATGTGCTCAGTGGAACTGGATGTTACATACACCCCCTCTTGTTTTAAACTTCATCCTGAAGTTTGTACAGTCTAAATGAAAGCAATAAATGTATCTGACACAAATCTAAATATTCAATCTATCAAACAAATAAGGAAATTGTTGACACATCTCATATGTGTCCTTCCATGTAGCCGAGTGTGGACTATAATTGTCCCACTGGACCTTGACCTAATCTACTATTCGACGTCATAGCTGCCAAGTGCAATGGTCTAGTATGCAGATTGGCTTTGCCATGAGATCACCCCCGTCTGACACCTGCAAAGAACTCAAGTCAATAACATGTGACATATTTGAAATATAATGTCGCAAGATAGATACATGAAATACATCATGCATACACCTTAAAGAATTAGGCAAGGCTAGTCGGTAAGCCACATGTCTTTTCCTTTCAACAAATTCAAAAGGTCCCACAAACCTAGGAGATAGTTTATCACCTTTTCGAAACTTGATTGAACTCTTATGCAGTTTCACCCACAAAGAAAAATTTATTGCCAACCTCATAATTGTGGTGAATGCGATGTGTATAAGCATAACTCTTTTGTCGATATTGTGCTTCTTTAATCCTTTGTATTATTGTTCGCATGTATTCTTCCATTTCTTGGATCACTTCTAGTCCCACTAGGACCCTATCCTCTAGTCAATCCCAACTTAGAGGTGTCTGACATGGTCGTCCATAAAGAAACTCAAATGATTCCATCTTAATCGAACTCTGATAACTATTGTTGTACTTGAATTCTACCAATAGTAAGAATTCTTCCCAGCATTTCTGTTGATCCATTACATACATTAGCAACATATCCTCTAAAATCTGGTTCGTTCTTTCTGTTTGTCCATATATTTTGGGGTGATATGTTGCACTAAAATTCAGTTGCTTTCCGAGAGCCTCTTGGAAACTAGTCTAAAACCAACATGTAAACACTGATCCTCGATCAGATATGATCCTTCTTGGTACACCATGAAACCTCACAATATCGCTAACAAATGCTCTAACTATGTTTAGTGCCTGATACATCATATGCACTAGAATAAAGTGTGCACTCTTATTCAGTGTGTTAACGAATACAAAAATTGAATCGTGTCCCCTTACCGTTAGTGGAAATCCAACAATAAAATCCATCGAAATGACTTCCCATTTCAATTCAGGAATCATGTGTGGATGTAAAAATCCCGCTGGATGTCTATGCTTATCCTTCACTTGTTGACATTCTAGACACATCGACACGTAATTAGCTATATCCGCTTTCATTCCTTTACAAAAGAATAAAGGCTTAAGGTATGCCTTCATCTTCATGACTCAAGGATGAGCCATGTACACTGCTTGATGAGCTTCACTCAAAATCAACTTTCTCAATTCATTGTTAGGTGGTACATAAATTCTTCCATTGTACCTCAATAATCTGTCGTTTCTCAATGAACAACCTTCAAACATTGGTACCATCATGGTATCTTGTCAAGTTTGATCCTTAACTTCCTTGTACCAGTCATCGTTTATTTGTAAAGCTAGAATATTTTCTTGAAGATTCATCTTAAGAGGTATTACTGAGAATATGCGTGGTCTTTGAATCAACTCATCTGCTACTCTATTCATCGTTCCTTTAATGTAAGTAATCTTGAATTCATATTCACTTAGTAGTTCTGACCAATGCCTTTGTCTCGTGTTCAAGTCACTCTGAGTAAAAATGTGTGGTAATCCATACTGATTAGTCTTTAACTCGATTTTTCATCCAATAAGGTAATGTCTCCAAACTCGTAAAGCATATACGATTGCTAATAACTCCAAATAGTGCGTTGCGTAGTTCTCTTCATGCCTTCTTAATTCCCTTGAAATGTAAGTAATCACTCGACCGTCTTGCATAAAAAATTGACCTAGACCTTCCTTGGATGCGTCTGTGCATACCAAGAATTCCTTGTCCATGTAAAGAAGCTTCAGTATCGACATTGTCGTTAATAAATCCTTAATCTTTTGAAATGCTTTCGCACATTTCTCTAACCATACAAATTTCTTTTTTTTCTTGTGCAATTCTGTAATTGGATTTGCTATCTTTGAAAAACATTCAATGAAGCATCGATAATAACCTGCTAAACCCATAAAACTACGCACTTTTTTTACGTTCCTCGGTGTTGTCCATTCCATAATAGTCTCTAGTTTCGTTGGATCCACATCAATACCTTCTCCATATATGATATGTCATGAATAATGAATCTTCGTCTGGTAAAAAGAACACTTCGACAACTTCCCATACAACTTGTTTTCTCTTGGACACTGTAAAACCAATATCAGGTGTTCATTGTTCTCTTCTTTATTCCAAGAATAAATCAATATATCGTCGATAAATACTTGTACAAACTTGTCCACGTATTCACAGAATACCCCATTCATTAAAATTATGAATACTACTGGGGCATTCGTCAATCCAAACAGTAAAACAATAAACTCATAGTTTCTGAATCTCATCTTAAATGCGGTTTTAGGGATATCTTCCTCCTTAATTCACAACTGAGGATATCCCAATCTCAATTCAATCTTTGAAAACACCATTAATCCTTTCATCTAGTCAAATAAATCATCAATTCTTGGCAATAGATACTGGCTCTTGATCATGACTTTGTTTAATTGACGATAGTCAATGCAAAGCCTCCAGGATCTATCAATCTTTCTACAAAAATAACTGGCGCACCACAAGGCGACACACTTGGATGTATAAGTCCCAAGTCTAACAATTCCTTCAATTTCATATTCAACTCCTGCAATTCAGGTGTCGACATCCATTATGGTGTTCTTGCAATCAGTTCTATTCCAGGTTTCAAATCTATGGTAAACTCTAATTATCTTTCTGGCGGTAAACCTAGTAGTTCTTCCTGAAATACATCTGCAAACTCTAATAATACATGAAGGTTTTATAATCCTTTTGTGTCCCTCTTTTCGTTAAGCGCTAAGATGGTGTATAACTTGCACCCCTTTTTATTGTAGGGAAGAGATAAACCTCAATGACACTCCTTGGTTTCTTCCTACAATTACTCTACTATGTCCTAAATCATCTGTTAAACTTAATTGTTTCATCTTGCAATTAAGTATATCATCATGCGACTCTAACCAATCCATTTCGATCACTATATCATAAGATCCCAATATTGTAACATACATGTTTACACTTGTTACAAAGTCACCCAAGTTAATGTTACAATCCTTAACTTTTCCTCCAACCTTTTGCTTGGCCCCAAATTCCATTTCCACATGTCTACACTCATCTTGTTCGACTGTCTTCACCTTAATTCTTTTAAGTGCAACAATAAATATAAAACTTTCAGTAGCTCATGGATCTATTAAAATACTAAAATGTTAATCGACGATCATACCTGACATCTCGAGCATGATGGAATGATGCTCGGCCTAGAGGTTATTCACCGTTGCATGTATCCTGTGATATTTTCCCAAATATCCAATTATCGTAGGTCATGATGATATGAAAACTCTTTCCTTCTCAATAGGACAATCTCTCTTGTAATGTGGCTCTCCACATGTCCAACATCCATTATTTGGTCCAGTTCTCCTAGTACCAGAAGTAGAAGCTGCTGGCTTAGGGGTCTGATGTATTGGTCTGTTCTGCGGACCAGACCTAAAATGATGTTGGTGCTACGGATGACGTTGTTGTGGTTCTCTGTAAGGAGTCCTCTGATGAGGATTCTGTCAACGTGGTGTCAAGAATACAAGTCCTCTGGATGTATCACGGTGCCCAATTGACTGTCTATCCGGTGTCTGATGCTGCGACACTCTAGGTGGCACCTGCCCTGTTTGTCTGGAAGGAGTCATGCCCTGACCCCCATTGTTCAGCTCTTCCTCAGAAATGAGGGCCTTCTAAAATGCATCGTGAAACATCTGAGGAATCAAGATCCTCAATTTCGCATGGATGTTGAAGTTGAGGCCGAACACATACCTGTTAACTTTTAATTTCTCTGTGTTCATATGTGGAGAATATATAGGTAGCTCCATGTACATGACCTCATAATCCGGTACCGTACGACTACCTTGTCATAAGGCATTGAACTCATTAATTTGGTGCTCAATAAATTCATTAGACAAGTACCTCTCCTAGAATCGTTCCTTGAAAAATTCCCATGACACGTCTTCAACGACCATGTTTAGTTGAGGTAAGAGTGTCTTCCACCAAAGAAGTGCACTCCCCTTCAGTTGAAATACCACCATGCAAACCTTCATGTTGGAGGTGTAATTGCATAGTACGAATCACATCACCATGTTCTCCAACCATGCCTTGGCGACTAAGCCATCCGTGGCACCCCAAAACTTGGGAAATTTGACATTCTCGAGTTCTCTATGTATACTACTACTAACCACTGGAGGGCATTGCGAACCCTCGTTGGGCTCAAAATCTCTTCCCTCCTTCCGATCAAGGCGGTTGATTAGCACCTCAGACATCCTATGAAAGGATCTCATCATTCCTACCACTTCTCCCACTATAACCTGCTCTTGGTCATTAGTCTGTACATCTCCGAGGGGAGCGGATCCCTCTGGCGTGGATGCACTCGGAGGAAGCGTACCCCTTCCTCCCACACCATGCCATCTACTCCTCCTATGTCCTCTAACCATGATACCTGCATGGGAAAAATTCAAGTTATATTAGTGATGCATCTTTATCCATTAATATAAAATAGTGGAAGGCGTAATGGGTCTGTTGTCGTAGAGATGAACCTGCACTGATACCATATATAACGATCCTCCAAACACTGAACATCAAATACAAGCAAATATAATAATGTAACATACATTTATTTTTTTACTTATTTATTTAATGTTTTACACAAGAATCGAATTACACATTTTCACGAAATCTATAAGGAAAAGTGAATAATGTAAAAAAATAAGCATCTTTCCAAACTTTAACATTTAGTTCTTACTTTTAGGTTTGCACAATTCTTATTAAGTTGAATACGCAAGTCACACTTTAAAATCTAAGAGTGTTTGAAATAACTGTACAAATTACTAATAATTATTACTTAATTTATTATTATTGTCAATTACCTATTCATTAGAGAACTCTTGAGTCCAATCACCTCTTGTTTAATAAATTCTTGAACACATTAAACAACAAGTTTATGATTACTAGTATATTTTTGTATCATTTAAATTGGATACAAAGGGTTAACCTTGCATTATTACACTAGTTCATGGTAGTTTAATTTATATATATATATATATATATGAGAACTAAATATGATTTTCACTAACTACAACTAAATACCTATGATTACATTATGGCTGATTTATTTTTCCAAGAGTCAAATCAATCTATTTAACCACCTCTTAGCCTCTCCTTCAATAGTTGAAAATGTAAATTAAAGTAGGTACATATCAAAATTTAATAGTGCCACCTTGGATCAGATCATCTTTAATCATCTAAATCGACACTTTAAAGATATAAAAGTGATACATCAAAGTGTTAATTATATGTATATACAATTTCCATAATAGTAAAGGTGGTAATATATTTATTCGTTCATATGATTAGCACAATTTGTGCTCAATGTTTTGAACTACTGCGCAAATCTCATACCTATGTATGATGTCCATGATTTAAAATTTAGGAACATAATTACTAGACACAACTACAAGTTTTTATCCTGGATCTCAAATCTGAAGAGCCACTACAATTCGAATTCAAGTTATGCTCCATGTGGTAAAGGATTCTATGTTTATGGTTAAAAATTCAAATTTTAAAATCACTCCTCAAGGCTAACCATTTCCTGACATAGTCGTTTAATCATATCTCCAAAATCGACATAATCAAACACATCTCAGTACCAAAATATGCACCTACTTGGAGGTTAATTTAATTTAAACTTTGAATTCCAAGTTTTGTGAGAGCTGGTGAACTATGATACTCACATACTATCACTAAAACCAAGGGAGGGATAAATTTAACAAGGATAATTCATCATAGTTAACTCAATTTAACAATTTTGTTTTGTTTTATCCGCCAGATCATTAAGTAATTTAACTATGCCAATCAAGTTTTTAACAATCAAGTGTTTGACTTATCTAAGGGTTACTTCTCATGCGTCGGCCTTAATTTAGTAATGAATTAAATATACCCACACATCGCCAGTTCCACTGTAGATCGACGAATCAACTGTTAATCAGGAATAAGTTTCAGTTAGTACCAATGAATCCCGAATTGATCAAAATTCATTCATCGGTGGACACTTGCATGCCTATTTATGCAACGAACTAAGAGGTCAATGGTGTGATAGAGTTGTATTTTTCATGTATTTAAGTAAATTCAGTAGGGAAACTGAAGGTTCGTCTACGTTGCATGAATCGTTAGCACATAAATCAAGGTTTTCCTTTGGTGCCATATTAATGACACATGAGTTGACATAAGGAGCTAGCTACAAGAAATTAAAGCATGGTAGGAGACAAGCATTCAATGTAACTCCTTTGTAGAAAAGGTTTTTAGCTGTGGGAGTAATCAAAAGGTGTTATACTATTAAAGGAAAGAGCTTATTGTCTGTCTCAAGTCTGAAGGATATAATAGAGATGACAAGAGCATAAGTAGAAAAAATCTCAAGTTACAGGAGTAATCCAATTATTTAAGGGAGTTTACAATAGACTTAGTTCATGAAAAATTATTATGAGTCAACCTCCAATGGAGTATCGGTAAGCCAAGGATTTAGAAACCCTCAACATCTAGACTGAGGTGAAAGGTGTAAAAACATCAAAGCACATATTCTCCTCAACGACCTGAACTATTACCTATGAAATTGCTATATTCCAAATTAGATGTAAAGTGGAAATAAATATTCATCCATGGAGGCACAAGAAAGAGGTTGGGCTTCCTTGGAAAAGATCATATCATAGCTTAACTATCGAGCACTAAGCACGATTTATACCAGAATAAAACTATCTTGTCTAAGAGGTCACTTAAAGTTTAACATGTCATATTGTATCAAGACACGCCGTGTAAAATGTGATTAGCATAAAAGTTTTCATAAGACAATGGTATTAAATAAAAATTTTATTCTACGAAAGTCATTCCAAGATAGAGGTTGAATCTACAATGGCGCTAAACCAACCATAGAAAATGTGAGTATCAACCATAAGAGAATAGCCGTTTTTTTATATTTAACATTTAAAAATATAACATTCTGATTATTGCAATGATTAATAACAACAACATTTGATAATCATGTCAATTTGCAGATGCTCTAAATAATAATGAAAACTCAAACAAATATCCACAAACTTTAAGTTACTCACAAAATTGTACTAGAGAGTCAATTACTACCAGTGTTCGAAACAAAAAATTCTACAACAAAAATTATACAGTCAATACAAATATAACTTGATAAATATTGTAACCCAACAAAATGTAGCTAGATGATGGTATTCAATCCAGAGACTTGCGCGACATCCTTTATCCTGCTAATCGAACAACTTCACCGGTACCTCCCAACCAACATTAGGGGTACTTTTCTTCCCCCTTATCCCCCGATACGCAAAGGGGTCACACATTGTAAACCATAAATCAATAACACCAAAACGTGCCTCGCAAGGAAGAGCTTCCACTATTTAGTGAGTTTTGAAACCCAACTCGCAACAAGTAAACTAGTTTAGAAAAAAATTGACAGCATAACAATACTTTCAAAAGTGAGATCCCCACTCCCTTCCCTTCCATTTCATTTATAGGAAAAATATCCATTACATTTGTCCTCTCATGCAATAATAAATAATTTTTAATAATTTAATCAAGGAGTATTCACCCACACCACTTGTCACACTCTCCCCAAGTTGCACATGTTAATTATCTTTTATTTTATTTTAGGCATTTCCCCTCACTTTCCCAAATTTGTTCCTATTTTTGCTCTTAGTTGTCCCTTAGTTCCCCAATCCTTCATTTATTTTGTGTCCCCTAACTAGATTTTAGTTTGAGTTGGATTAAAAGTATTCTTTTAGTTAGTATTAGTGGTAGGTTGACTCAATATGCTACTCTGTGTGGACCACCTATTCTCTCATGTTTTAATTTCTTCTTATTTAAAAATCCCTTTTATTATTTTCATGCACACATGTGCATCTACCCAACCTTTAATTCTTATTTCTTCTTTCACTAGAATTTATTAAATCTCAAATCCTTTAACTTATTTAATATTTTATTTACTCAAACCTCTTAGACTTAGACTCTTGTTATTTTCTTGTTTATAATTTAATAATAATTTGCATGTTCTTTTCTATCAAAGTGTTAGGTAGCTAGAGAGGTAGTTGAGGTCATTGAATGTAAGGTGGACTAGGTCCACTATATTATTAAAGAATACCCACTATGGTAGTTAGATATAATAAATGGGTAGTTAGATATAATAAATGTAAGAGAAATTCTTAAACGGTTATGCTTCTAGAAGATTCCTCCTCTATAATGTTCTTAGGTGATGGTAGCACTATATAAAGGGGTTAAAAAAATGTAATGGGATATGAAAAGAAGTATTGTATTTGTATTTTAAGCTCATTAGGAGGAATCCCCCTTGAAGAGGGAAGTGAATAGGAGAGGATCCCTTCCATAATAGGATCCATTGTATGGTGTTTCCCTACCCCAAGAGTTTTGATATAATAAGGTGGTGGTTTTCAATATTGTTTCATATATCTTGTGTGGTGATTGTATTCAGATATATTTGGTACTATTTTAGTATTTTGTATTCAGTTCTTTGGAACTTAACAAGTGGTATCATAGTACTTTCCTTGGCAGGAAGTGTGGGCAAATATTTTATTTTTTGTAGATTTATTTTTTCAAAAAAAAAGAGGGCTGCGAAAGTACAGATGATTTATATAGGCTTTGGTGTAAAATTTTCAAAAACGGGTTGTATATCTGAGTTCCTCTCATAAAAACACCCAATTTAAAAAACAATCGTGTGAAATGGAGTCCGGGAAGTCAAGTTATTTGCATATTAAAATCTGTAATTTTCAGGGTTTTTTTTTTTCACGGACGACTGCATGATTTTTCTGATTTCTGTAGCATCTGGGGATGATTTTTAAAAAAAAATTGCATATATGAGTTCCTTTCACAATTTCACCCAATTTCAAAAAACAAATCATTCAAATCGAAGCTCTAGAAGTGAAGATATCATTGATTTAAAATCAACTATTTTTTTGGGTTTTTCATGACGGTGGCGAGACTGCAGAGTTCATAACTTTTCATAGGGTGCTCATATTTCTATCAGATCAATACCATTGGATAAATTATTTTAAGAGATTTCTTTTGGTATATTTTATGTGGTTTTTCCAATGGCTATTTCTTCTCAAACCCTCAAAGAAATTCTACAGATGACTGAAGCATTCAAAGCCCAATTGAATGACACATTGCATGACTTTACAGATGGTCTCACATTGCATGACCTTGCAGACGACCCCAATGATAATTTTAGTAGTATTCAAGATTCATTGGATAACATGCAGGAGATATTTCTTATGGAAGACATTAGGGATGAATATAATCAAGAAATATATGCTTGGTATGATTTTGAGGCTGATTGTGATGATTGGTATATGGATAGTTGTCATTTCTGGGATGACACTTTCATATTTTATTTGATGACTATAATCCACCTTTTGTAGAGAACATCAATGTGAAAAATCAGGAGCCAACGATTATTACCAATGTCCATCCTACATATTCTACAGTGGTATTATTCCTTCCAGATTCTGCTACGACCCTTTTCCACCATGTGGATGGATTTTGTTATTTGGATCCACATGACAGGTGTCAGTCTTTGGAGAATCATTTTGAGTTGGTTATTGGGTTCTGAAATCTTCTGTGGGGAGTTCACATGAGCACTTGGACATGGGACCTTGGTTTACAATGGCAGTTGGACTACTTTAGCATGGTGGTTTTCCTTTCTACATGGGACCTGGGTTCTCCATTCTTCTTTAGCATTATGGTCCACAATTATCCATGGGACCCTGGTATATGGTTGTCCACCCTCATAACAAGCATTGAGGACAACACTTTCATAAGGGGGATGGAATATTAGGTAGCTAGAGAGGTATTGGAGGCCATTGAATGTAATGTGGACTAGGTCCACTATATTATTAAATAAGACCCACTATGGTAGTTAGATATAATAAATGTAAGAGGAATTCTTACAAGGTTATGCTTCTAGAAGATTCCTCCTCTAGAATGTTCTTAGGTGATGGTAGAACTATATAAAGGGGTTAAAAGAATGTAATGGGATATGAAAAGAAGTATTGTATTTGGAGCTGAATCTAATTAGGAAGAAGCCCCCTTGAAGAGGCAAGTGAACATGAGAGGATCCCTTCCATAATAAGATTCATTGTATGGTGTTTCCCTACCCCAAGGGTTTTGATATAATAAAGTGGCGGTTTTCTATATTGTTTCATATATCTTGTGTGGTGATTGTATTCATATATTTTTGCTACTATTGTGGTATTTTGTATTCATGTATTTGGTACATAACACAAAGTCTAAGTATTTTTATTTTATTTTCTAGACCTTCTAGATTTTATTGATTCACATTTTGTTTGCACGACGTGCCCTTCAAGATGCACTTTCCTACTCCAAGGGTGCCACTCGCCTTTGACTAGTTTGAAAGTTTGTCTAACACTTGGAGTCAACACTCCACTTGGTAGACCTTGTGAGATACTAAGGGTTTTCTAAGGAATAATTATTCCATCTTATTGCGCACCCCTTAGAATTATTCGTGAAAGACTGTCTCAGTCTTCCCTCATGGCATCGTGGACCTCTCGAACTAGGTAATTGTTAAGAACCAAAGACTGAATACAAAATCACCACAACAGATATACAAGAACAGTACGCAAAATCTCCTTTATTACTATCAAACCAATTGTTAAGTACCTATACCAGATCTGCAAATATACTTCAATAATACCAAGAATAAACCATAAATAGTTCACCATAACATGAACACAAGAATATAGAGAAAACCCTTGAGGTAGGGTAACACAATATAATATTTCTTAAGGAAGGAATGCACTCATCAAGCAACACTTGCTTGTTACAATGAAAATATTATTCACTATGTTTCATTACATTGCCTACACTTCTTTATATAGCTCTCCCTATCTCCTAGGAACCTTCTAGAGAGCCTTCTCACATTTATTACATCCAACT
>SNQJ01S0224437.1:3750-14781 GCA_010110895.2 Picea sitchensis | reverse complement strand
AAAGATCAAGGTGCTCATGAATAGAGCCATCGGCCTAGTAAAGATCCAATAGATCTGCTACAATCCTGAAGATGCTATGTTGGAACACAAACAAGCTATGTGGGAGTAGTACCATGTAATATCCCGAGGCTGAGCCCCAGTTGTAATTATGAATTGTAACATGTTTTGTAGGTTGGTGAGCTAAGTGTTATAATCTAGGAGGCTTATGTGGTTATTAGGCCAGAGAGACTAGATGTTAAAGGCAAAGAGCTTGTTTTGTACATGTAAGTATTCATAATTATTAGTATAACAACATCGTTGTGTGTAGACCGACCACAAAGAAAGATTTATTGGGGAATAAGCTCCACTACCCTGGGTAAGGGAAGGGGGTTGAGAGGCTAGGAGAAATGGGCCAAGTTTGAGGGCTTAACCCAAGGGAATATTATAATGTATTTCCTGAAAATAATAAAGTTGGGAAATAAACCCTGATATCCTAAGATCCTTTGGGAAAAGGGAATGAACTCCAAGTGGAGAGGAATGTCTTCATGAGTGCCATGTGTCAGCCTAGGCACATGAAAATATAAGTGGGAATTCTTACTGTTTTTGGAATCCTTTTTCCATTTTTCACCAGCGCATCGAAAAAGCACACGGGAACCCTGGAACGCCATTGTTGAAATTCCCCAACCACTTGAAACTCTGCAACAAGCCAAATTGATACCCTTGCTGCACATGTACCCTGTGGGTTTCTTGCGTATTGTTTCGTCATTACCGTTCCCACGTCCAGTTTCTTTTGTTTCCATCACCATGCTTGTGTGTTGAGGAGCAGGAGTGAAGAAGAAGGTTGTCAGGCCCATGAATAAAAGAGGTAGATTGTCAGGCCTATAAACAACGCTCCCCAGGTGAGAGATTGTGGATAGAAGAAGTAAGTTGTTAGACCTGTGAGCACCTCTCTCCATGTGAGAGAGTGTGTTGAGGAAGTGATTTATCCTAGAGGGAGTCTAGTAGTAGCTATAGAGCTATGAGAATTATTTCTGGCCTGTTGTTGAAGCCCCAGAAAGGGAGGTAGAGAAGTCGATGGATTGTGTGACGGTGAAGGTGTATACTCCTGGGGTGGAACATACATGTGGGGAATGAGAGTCTATGAACAATGGGCGTAAGCGGATCCTTGGAGGAAATCCTTCTTGTTGTACAATGCAACCTCCTGTTGTCCCTACCTAGCCTAGGAATCCCTTGCCCGGTGGATTTTAGTCCCATCTCGAGGGTAACCCATTGTTGAGAGTGATGAGCAGTGTGGTCTAAGGCTAGGAGGTTTGTGGAAGGTATGCATGCAGTTGGTGTACTTCAATTAAGAGATAAGTATATTTTATGTGCTTAATGGTTAAATTATGTATTTAAGTGCATGTATGTGATTCTTGTAATAATATCAGGTGTTTCATTGCATGTATGTTTCCATATTATCTCTTTCATTTCAAGTTAATTTTTTTATGTGAATATTTCTGTAAAAGAGCTTTGCCTAAGGTGACGTGACCCAGCCTGTTGGTGGTTGGGGATGTTACAAATTGGTATCAGAGAAAAATATGTTTACTCAGTGATGTTGCCCAGCCTGTTGGTGGTCAGGGACGTTACAAAATGGTACCAGAGTGTTTTATGGCGTAGCATGCCCTGGCCTGGGTCACCGGGGATTTTACAAAATGGTATTATATCCATGGTTTCAACACTGAGCCTAGATGGGCCATGTTATTGGAGGTTGAAGAAGAAGTTTTGGAAAGAAATTATTGTCGAAATGGACAAAATATGAGTTAAGATTGTCCTTGGGTGCCAAGAGAATACCTTGGCCATTTTATGAAGCTAAGGAGGTATAACAGTTTATGAAATGGAAACAGATAAAGAAGCCACAACAATCGTTGTGTTGGGTTGCAAGGTTTGAATTTGGGGCATAAGATATGCGCAGGGGAAAGGCCAAATTTTCCAGCCGTCAGATATGGAAAAAGGTGCATGAGATTTAACCTCCAAATCCTTCGGACTTCAGGACTTCGAAAAAGTCTATGTGTTATATAGAAAAAGGGGTCGAAGCCCGAAGTTTCGAAGACCTGGAGTGGATCTACACCATAGAACTAGGGAGAAGTGCTTGACCATTGGTTTTGGCCGAAGATAGATCAGAACCGTTAGATCAAGACAAAATCATAAGGTAAGGCATAGTGGTAAAAATCATATGTCATCCGACTGATCTCCGCGCGAATGATTGTGAGTTGTAGTTCTCACAACAGTGCAGAATTTAGCATTCGAGAGAAACAAGGTGTGATAGAGTGAAAACTCTCGAAGTCCTGAAGTACGGATTTAATCTGGATCGTTTATCAAAAGAGACACTTGTCGGTAGATTGGCTTGTTTGGGAATTCAGAATTCGGGAGAAACAATGTGTACTAAGGAGAAAAATCTTGAAGTATCGAAGTGCAGAGTTAATCTGGACTGTTCATCAAAAGAAACACACGTCGATAGATTGGCTTGTTTGGGAATTTGGCATTCTGGAGAAACAAGGTGTGATAGATTGAAAAATCTTGATGTCCCGAAGTCCGAAGTTCATACAGATCGTTCATAAAATGAGACGCGTGTTATAATATCATCTTATATGGAGTTCGACATTTGAGAGAATTGGAGTGTGCTAGTGTGGAATATCCCAAAGCCTCGAAGTTTGAAGTCTCAAAGTGATGTGGCCTACTGACATCACCAGGGATGATGTGGACACATAGAATGTGTGCCACGTGTCAGTGAGTTAAGAACCTTTGGAAGATAGAAATTCCATTTATAACGTGACACATGTCACCCGTCATATTGGTCCATGTGTCCGCTTCTAGTATTTCACCACGTGGCACTCCTATCGAGCATGGGTAGTGGGGCCCCTGATGAATACATAAAGTAGTTAAAACCTTGGCGAAGAATTTAACTAGATTGGGCCTACGATAACTTGACCCCACTAAATGCATGGCTCTATATCGTGAAGTCTGAAGACTTGGTACTCTGGAAGAAAGGTGTTACAGTAAGCACTGAGTATAGAAATTCCCAAGGCTCGAAGGCTGGAGTTAATCTCAACCGTTGGTCACAGGGTACGCGTGGCGTCAGATTCCAAGGTCTGGAGACTTGGCACTCCGGAAGAAATGGTTCATGACTGAGTGGGAAGAAGAAATCCTCAAAGCTCTGAAGTCCCAAAGCCAGGAAGTCCCAAAGAAACAGATGTGTCTTGGAATGATGACATCACCTAGGTGACGTGGATCTCCCCTAGGCATGCTAGGTGTCATAGGACCTTGTACTTGGAAACAATTGTAGCATTCTGAAGACTTGGCACTCTGAAAGTATTGAGAGTATGGAAAGTTCGAAACTCTCGAAGCTCGGAGTTTCGTAGTAAATATAATTCATTGGATTTTGGGAAGCCGAGGACCATTTATCCACCCCACTTCGTGAGTTCGCCAATGTGGCACTCTGGGAGTTTTTTGTGATGTGCTTTGCAAACTGTTGAAGCTCAGAGTCCCAGAGATCCTATCCATCGTAGACCTGAACAGGGAATGTGGACCGTAGATCCACTGTCCTTCATGAGTTCTCTAATTCAATGTTCTGTGATGTTTGTGATGTGCGAAAAGGGAAACCTCTGAATCTTCAGAGCCCCGAAGTTTCAAGGCTCCGGATAAGCATCCAACTATTAGTACTTGGTCAATATCATGGCCACATGTGAGTTAAGGGATAAAGAAAAGGGATTAGTGCCTGAAAGTGAATTGTAGAATAGAACAGGGCTCAGAGATAGATCCGTGGGGATTCTTGATCAACCAAAGACCTGTAGAAAATGGAGTCTAATATTATTTTGTTGAATCGGATTACTTAATTTATTCTGGAAAATTATTAAGTCTAATAGCCTGACAAAATTTGGTTGACTGCACATTTTGCAGAGTTAACAATTGTCAAAACCAAACCAAATTGTTACATAGTGCAGAGAAATGGAGGAGGCATAGGATGCTTACAGTCAAGAGGATGAAGTTAGAGGAATGTATACCCATTTGGGAGTTGAAGGAACTAACTCCAATAGGCATGGAGAAGAAATATATAAAGACATGGGCATGATGAAAATCATTTAAAAATTGCAAAAATATATCCAAATTCACCTGGCAAATAACAAAAGGCTTAAGAGAGCCAAGGAGCAAAAAGAATACTTTAATATGAAGTTAATGCAGAGCTTGGAAATAATTTAAAAAAAGTTGGATAAGGAAAGTGGATCCAGCAAATCAAGGAGCCATGGGTCCCTTGATGAGGAAAGAAGAGAAAGAAGTGGTAAAACATATCACCAGCACTTTCAAAGGCATTCCAAAAGGAGGCCACAAAACAGTTCAAGTCTACCTCCTACCATAAATCATAGGAGATCTGAAGTGGATGAAATGAAGTGTGAAATGCATAAGATGAAACCTCCTACTTTTGATGGAGAGCACCAGAAAGATGAAGATGTTGAGACATGGTTACTTGGCATGAGGAAATATTTCCAATTGAATAATTATTCCTCTCATGTTGAAGGAAGAATCACAATCTATCAGATGAAAGGAAAGGCATCCATGTGGTGGGACCATCTTGTGCAAGTGCAACACATCAGAGAGAAGAATGTGACATGGAAGGAATTCAATAGACATTTTAAAAACAAGTACTTAACTAAGAGATACTATGACAAAACGATGAAAGAGTTCTTTGAACTTAAATTGGGTAGCATGACTATAGATGAATATGAAAGGAGATTTCTAGAGTTGTTGAAGTATGTCTCCTTCATTAAGGATGAGACAATCAAGATCCAGAGATATCTGAGTGGGTTTCCATCTTTTATCAATGACAAAATCTAGTATGATGATCCTAGAACTATGGAAGAAACCATAAGGAAGGAAAAGTGTTTATATGATCAGCATAAATGGAAGCCTATTTTCCAAAGAGATTTGGAAGACAAGAGGAAGCTCAAGAGGGAACAGAGGTAGAAGGGGAGCAAGCCATCATTTTTCAGAAATAGTCCTCAAGGACAACCAATTTTGAGGGAGCCTAGTATGGCTAAAGTAGGTGTTGTTCCTGAGTTTATACTTAAGGATCAAAGTATAATTTCAAGGCATCAAGAAATAAGGAAAGTTTTAATATTTGTGTTTTCTACCTCTGTATATGTGACAAAAATTCCTAAAAATGAATTAACATCATAACAGCTCAGAGGTCGTATTTCGTATCTAAGTTAAAAATAAAAGCATTGGGTGTAATGAGAGAAAAACATAAAGTTGTTAGACAAAGCAAGGCATCTATTACAAAAGAATCTTACTTCGCTACAGAAGAAGAAAATAGATGATATAACCTTAAATGAAGCATAAAATGTAGCAATCCAATTAACTCATAGGTCTTGCATTTACAAACACTAAAACAGAGGAAAAGGTGTGCGCTATTAAATTACTAAATGAAATGTACCCACAGTAGATGTTGTAATAAATTGCGATCAAGCATTCATCAAGGAGATATATAAAAATATATTGGAACGTGGAAAGACAGAAGAACACATAACTCAAATGAACAAAATGTGGAATATCTGATCTGTATTTGTATTAATCCTCAATGAGGAGAGATTTTTCAACTACATATGGAAAAAATCCAACATATATTTAGTCTTTTGAAAATATATTTATACAAGAGATTTGCAACCCTGGGCGGTTGGAATTCTTGTTATTCCTAGATAATAAAGGTTACAAAATGAAAACCTGAACCGTTTCATTTAGTTCTTCTCTATCTCTTTCTCATACTGGCAGAAACATATATGTACATGTTACTTCATTGATTCTTTTAAGTACTCCCTTTTCCTCGCTCGAGACATTCAACACACCTGCTTAGAAATTGTACTAGTAATCTAGAAGGTCCTGTCACATCTTTTGCCTCAAAAAGATACAACTTCTTTTGTAATTGTGGCAACCTATCTTCTATCCTTTTATCTTCAGAAGTCATTGACTGTAACTATAAATTTGGCTTTACCAGCCATCTATCTATTTGAGCAATGTCAACCTGCTTTAGCTGTGAAATTTCAGCCCGAGTTGTATCTAAGCTTTCTTTGATGTCAAGTTGATGCTTTACAATGTCAATTTGTCCTAGTATTTCAGAACAATCATCCTTTCTGGGGCCTACTGATTCTTTATTAAGAAAATGAAAAACCTCTTCACAATCCTCTTTTATTTCCTTGGTCGATCTTTTACTCTCGACTATATGGGCCTCCCATGTCTTTCATATTATATCACCTTTGATCTGCTCTACAACAGTCAATTTGGGAGTTACAGCTATTTCTTCTCTAGCCGGTGACACGACCACTTCTTGAAAAGTGGTCCTAGCTACAGTAGCCTCTCTTTCTCTGAAACCAATATTATCCAATGATTGTTTTACTTCCCGAAAATGATTTTGGATGATTTCTATCTTACCAAAAAGGCTTTGTTGTGTTATTTCCATTTTCTTTAGCACTTCCAATGCTTGAGCTTGAAACACTGTCTTGTAATTGTTTTACCAAATCATCTTGTTGGATAGTCTGTCTTTCAATTACTTGCATATTCTTATGCATCTCATTAAGACTCTACTTGAGCAGTTGGATTTCTTGTTTATCACTAGTTCTAGCTTGTTCTATCCCTTTATTGACTTCATCTCTAACATTCTTTTATGTAATCCTTATTTTATTTTGCAACTGACTTATCATCTGATTCTTGTGCTTCAGTTTTTCTTTCATATTATAAACTGAAAATAGGTTAATTGTTGCAAAAGCTCCCAAAGATCCTGCTACCTTTTTAGCAAAGTCTTCTTCTTCAAAATTTTGTCCATCCAATAGTACTATGTGCTTTTTGACAGTTGCACCTTCTTTCTTGTGCATTTCTTTCTTCACCACAGCTTACCTTTTCTTACTGAAAAAGAAATCAGAAGAAGGCATCTCTTCAATAGGGATAGGCATGAGATCTCCTATGAGTATTACCTATGCACTGGTGTTCCCTATGGTGAATTGTAATGGTGTGACAACCTGAATGGGGATGTCAATTTCTGTGGATAACTATTTTCCGGCTCCATCTGTAGTTGATTTATCTGATGAAGATAGGGGCCTATCTTCTCATTTATTTGCTAGTGTCACTGCTTGATCTTTGATCTGGTTATCTAATACCTCTGTCTCTGGGATATCTTCTTTCTGCATCGAGACCTCAGATTTCTCTAAGTTTTCCAGAGATTCTTGTTTGCTAGAGCTTACGGCTTCTGGATTTTGGGTCTCTGTTTTCTATGTAGCTGGAGACATTAGGTTTTCCCATTGTCATAATTTTGGAATACTACTTCTTCGGTGCTTTTGGAAGTTGTAAAAATCAATTATTTTATCAGGTGATAGAGCTCGAACTCAACTCAAAACTTCTGGGTAAGATTTCACCCCTCGGAACATTTCATCCTGCGGGGACTCTTCATGTTCATACTTTTTAAGATTGCAACTGGCCATATGGTTACCCATGACCTTCTATGGGTCGTTCTTCTTGAATTAAATGTTAACCATCTTTATTTCTTCTAGGGTCGTAGCCTCCACTTTGGAGTGGTCGAAATCCAATAAAGAAAATGCACCAATCTGTAAGGTAAAAGATGGCCATACCTTTTTTTGCACTAATTTGAGTTCTTTGCTAATCCCACCGAGTACAGTTTGTCATGCGACCTCACATCACACCAGTCGGTTTGGTAAAAATTGAGGTAAAGAATATGGTGGAACTGAACAACCGAAAACTCTAATATAAGAGAAGTGTTCCTCAATGTACCAGTCTACCACTTTATCTAGGCTAACCACAATTTTGTCTGAGATTCTAGGAGGTGGGTAACTAAATATAGTAGTGTGCATTGGCATCTCTACCCAATTACAGATTTCATAAAATAAATCCTTCGCCTTGTCTTCCCAAAGCTTTGAACGATAAATATGAATTGGTTATGCACTATCTGGAGTCCAGCTCCAGCCCATCAACGGGAGAGGCATCATGAAACAGATGGCGTCCATAATATAAGGTGACATGAAGAATGAAGTTGATTGCCACTTGGCTTTGTTTGTCTGGTATTCTATAATTTCACAAGCTAGACTGTCTGACAATATCTTGGCCCAGTCGAAACAATACCCTTCCGGCACTGTGTGTGTAATGGGTACCCATGGTAGAAAGAAATGGGTTGTGTTCTCTTTTCCATAAAGTCTACACATCATCATGGCTATATACATGAACTGCGGTTCTAGTGATGAGATTTTGTATATGCCGTGAGAATCGTCTCTGAACTTTTTGGGGCATGAACACCAGTCCTTGATCAAGTCGGAAAGACTCTTTCCATATTGATCACACTCCTTCTTGTTAAAATTCACTAGAAAATTGGCATTGTAAATGAAGTTTGGTGTTGAAGACATTTTATACATCACTTGTATGTGTTCCAGCCGAAATGACCCAACGGCTACCTTCTGAGAATTGAATATAGTTCTAATTGGGATATCTACATGATCCAATGCCCATCCAATCATGTCATTATAGGGTAAAATCCTCACCCTTGTTGCTATCGTATGAAGCTCTGACTAAGAAATAATCTTGTATTTGGTAGATAAGTCTTATTTTTCGTTGTTGCTTGAATCATCAAGGAAATTTACCAGTTCGTACTATAAGATGTTGAATACATGCGTCCAATTTTTAACTATGTCTATACTTCTGGGTGAGGTGTCAGAGAAAACCTCTAAGCTCTGGCCTGAACTCTCACCAGTTTCTTTACCTACTTTCCGTGGTGGAATGGTAGCAGTTCTTAAAAACCTGTTATTTGTCACAGAAAATGCATAGGACTAAGTATCTCTCTAAGCAAGTTCTACCAAAACGCGAATGTAATTAAAAATGAGAAATTCTTTCTTTCTTTAGATGCATCGACCTGCATATACCTTTACTGATAATGCGTTTAATTATTTTAATAAAAATATTTGGGCATTAAAGAAGGATATTATTTGAGATCATTTCCCCAGGCTGTCCTTTTAATATCATTAATGATCAATATTTCATGATCGGGAAAGTATGAAAGAAATTTGAAATCACTTGTATCACAAATTAGCATAAACTCAACGGTTAAATAAGAATGGTTTATTTTGTTAATAAATCGAGTTTACATTGTTAATTAATTATGTTTAACCTTAATATTTTTTGGGGTTTCGGGTCCTGGGTTAACCTATGTCATTCCAAGCTATGATCCCCGAATCGTGAAATCATGATTGATTAACCAATATTAATCATGTTTAACATTTGTAAATAATCACAATTATTTAAGGGTTTCATGACTTCGGGTATCGGGATTTTAAGTTATCATTCGAGGCAGGATTCCCAAAATGCAAAGTTGCGATAAGGATTAATTATCGTTAATCATTTTAATTGTTTAATTAACTCGATTTAACTTAAGCTATTTTTGTGACTTCGCATATCGGGACTTTGGGGTTCTTTATATGTCTAACTGTTAGTATTGTGAAACCCCGAAACCCAACACTTTGAAGGTTGTCTTAGTGATTTGACTTTTTAATAAAAGGGCGGCTCCATAATTTTTAAGGATTTCAGATCGTTGGATTAATCGGAGGACTTCATCGACGGTGGTATCCAAGTACACGTTTATCCTTATTTAAACAAGAATGACACTTATTTAAGTCTAAAGTTTTAGAAAAATATATATGTTTCAACATAGGCTCCATCTAGGGATATTGTCTCCTTGCGGGATGAGAAGAACAATAGACCAAGTGCCTTTATTGGGTAAATGGAGTCATTATTGCAATTCTGTGAAACACATTCTGAAAGAAAACACACATAAGGACTTGGGACTTCATCTATATCTCTGAAAACTTTCAAAAATTAATCATTCATCAATCTTGAATTCAGGATTAAATTGCTTCCTTTTCTTAAAACTGATTTTAGAATTGCTTGAGATAATCAAAACAACCTTAACCAATCTATCAGACTTTTGTTCGATTTTATTCGCATCAAGGCAAAGTGATTTTAATGTTTTAAACAGGGAGTCCTCCATTAGCTTAGAATGTAGATCTAGCCTGAAAAGAACTAGTTTCCAGGGTACATCATAATACATGTATAACAGCCTTATAGATATCATAGATATTGCTTCACTGTCAGCGATCTTGTTCAGTGCCCTGGTGAAGTTATCTAATTCCCATATTGAATTTCATTTCACCACTTCAATTAATAACTTTGCATTTAAATGTTGAGATGAGGGCAATCATTTAATGAATTTCCTTTCATCATCTCTATTTGGACTAGATGGGGGAAATCATTTTATGAATTTCCTTTCACCATTTGTCTTATATTTTGAAACATGAAGTGAGGGCAATCAATTTGTATATAATAAAATATACCAGGAATGATATCCATTTATGTTTTAGCAATAGAGATATGTTAACACACTTTGATTACCCTAGAATAATCCTCTTCTGACTTTCAAAACACCTTCGCTTACTAGGAAGTTTTCATGTGGAATTTTATTTTCCAGGGACTTTCCTTGAGCGACATCAATCATTTTAAATCTGGTAAAAAGGTTAGAGTAGTTAGGATTAGTCCAAACATACTTTGTATTTCAGTTAAAGTTAGGAATATCATTAGGATTTTCGCCAATTCTCATGTGGAAGATTTGTTTTTTTAGTTTCCAGAGTTAAAGTGAATCTCTTTTTCCTCTTTGAGGATCAGGAAGAAAAGTTATTTTTATATTTATTATTATTATTATTACCTAGAGGGAAAAAATTGAGAATTATGCTATAATTTTGTAACCCTCTATAATTTTGTAACCCTCTGACCGTAAATCAGGTGACAATATTAGTGTAGATGAAACTTCTGACCTATTCATTAATATCTTCTTGAAAATTTTAACTTGGGTCGCCAGGGTAGAAGTTCATACCTCAGATTTTCTCTATATTTTCAGCCAAGCAAACTATTAGTTTATCACCTGTTTCGAGAGAAATTCAATGCGAGTATTGATTCTTGCTAAAGATTGTCTCTCAG
>SNQJ01S0224436.1:0-14781 GCA_010110895.2 Picea sitchensis | reverse complement strand
GTAATCCACAATGATCAGTCCTTAATTCAAATTTTCGTCCAACCAGGTAGTGTCTCCATACCTTTAAGGCATATACGATGGCTAATAATTCCAAATCATGCGTCGCGTAGTTTTCCTCATGTCTTCTTAGCTTCCTCGAAATGCAAGCAATCACTCGTCCGTCCTGCATTAAGACTCCGCCTAAACCTTCCTTGGATGCGTCAGTGCATACCAAGAAGTCTGCGTCCATGTCAGGGACCTTTAGTATCGGCGCTGTCGTCAACAATTCTTTAAGCCTCCTAAACGCTTCTGCGCATTCCTCTGTCCAAACAAACTTCTTGTTTTTCTTCTGCAATTCCGTGATCGGACTTGCTATCTTCAAAAATCCCTCGACAAACCGTCGATAGTATCCCGCTAAACCCATAAAACTACGCACTTCTGTGACATTCGTCGGTGCAAGCCATTCCATAATAGCCTCAACCTTGGATAGATCCACGGCGATACCTTCGCCGGAGATGACATGCCCTAAGTAGTGAATCCTGGATTGATAAAAAGAGCATTTGGACAACTTCCCATACAAATTGTGCTCTCGCAAACACTGTAGTACCAAGCACAAGTGTTCGTCATGCTCCTCCGTCGTCCGAGAGTAGATCAAAATATCATCAATGAATACTTGGTCGAACTTGTCCAAGTACTCGCGGAACACCCCGTTCATCAAACTCATAAATACCCCTAGGGCGTTTGTCAGTCCAAAAGGTAAAATAGTAAACTCATAATGTCCAAATCTCGTCTTAAAAGCGGTCTTAGGGACGTCATCCTCCTTGATCCGTAATTGGTGATACCCTGATCTTAAATCGATCTTGGAGAACACCGTCGCACCCTTCATCTGATCGAATAGATCGTCAATTCTTGGTAAGGGATACTGATTCTTGATCGTAGCCTTGTTCAATTGATGATAGTCAATGCAAAGCCTCCACGATCCGTCCTTCTTCCGAATGAAAATAACTGGTGCACCCCACGGAGACACACTAGGACGTATCAATCTTAGGTCCAACAACTCTTTCAGTTGCATTTTTAACTCTTGCAACTCCGGGGTCGACATCCGATAAGGTGTTCTTTCCATTGGTTCGGTCCCCGGTTTCAGGTCTATATTAACTCCAATTCTCTTTCTGGTGGCATCCCAGACAACTCCTCTGGAAATACGTCCGCAAACTCCTTCACCACCGGAAGGTGTTCTAGACCTTCTTCTACTCCCTTTTCATTTAGAGCAGGGATCGCATAAAGCTTGCACCCCTTGCGCATACTCTTCTGTAGATGTAAGGAAGAGACGAACCTTAGGGATACTCCCTGGTTCCGTCCTACTATCACACGTCTCTGTCCTTCATCATCGCCTAAGCTCAACCGTTTCGTCTTACAGTTGCGTATCGCCTCATGCGATTCTAACCAATCCATGCCGATCACGACGTCATAAGATCCTAAGATCATGACGTACAAAATGACTCTCGTGACAAACTCTCCCAGGTTAAGGGCACAACTCGTAACCCTTCCTCCAACCTTTTGTTTGGCTTATGAAGCCATCCCTATGAAGCTAAACTCGTCCTGAACGACTGCCTTCTGGACGACATCATGCAAGGTTTGAGGCTTCAAGATAAAAACCTTCGTACGCATGCTTCTGTTAAGGCCCAACACGAATCTGTTGACCTTAAGCTTATCACTATTCAGATGCGGAGCATACTGGAGCAGCTCCGTGATATGTTTAACGTAGAAAAAATCAATTATTTTAACCCTTTTAGATTTCCTGACCCCGAACAAGTGCATCAGTCAACGACTATCGATAATTTTTCATTGCTTTTGTCAATGTCTATCTCTCTCGTACTTTGTCGATGTTGATGGGGATAGACTATCTCTTGAATCTTCGTGGCGAATAACTCATGCAAACCAACTCCGCCTTCTACTGATGTCGATTGTGCATCGACGATAAGTGTAACTGTGTGGCCAATTTACCTGCTTGAATTTTATCGACGTCGAACACAAGCGCATTAGTCGCATTGTTAGCTGCAGATTCTTAGTTAGAATGCCGAGTTATTTTAGACACAAGGTTTCATTTAACTAGTTCAAACAAATCCAACTTGATTGATAAGAGACAAGAAAACAAAACAAAATAAACCATCCCCCAAAGTGAACCCAATTCAAACAGTAAAAGAAAACAAGTGGTACCAAAAAAATGATAGAATTTGATAAGGATTTTAGGGTGTTTTGAGCGCTCAACAAATGGCGATTTACTGGGTGAAAGCATAATCTTTGTTCCTTCCCTGGGCTTAGCTGATGCAGAAGTTGGTGAAGAACCTAACTGGATTTTATCTTATTAGAGTCTCTCCTATCCTTGCATTTACAATTCCCCCGGTTTGTGAATTTGGGCTTGCCTATGGAGTTTCAACCTTTATTCCGCCTTTGTTCCTCTTGACCATGACCCACACCCCACTTTGACAAGATTTGAGTGAAGCATTCACTGTCACTAGGATTTTTAGTTATCATCATTCACTTGTTGTGGTGTTGCTCCACTGTTAGTGAGCGTCCATAGCTCCGACAGACTCACCCCGACGTCACAGACCTTGCTCCACTACCAGCTAGCATCCATAACCCTG
This sequence comes from Picea sitchensis, assembly GCA_010110895.2. Classification (NCBI taxonomy): domain Eukaryota; kingdom Viridiplantae; phylum Streptophyta; class Pinopsida; order Pinales; family Pinaceae; genus Picea; species Picea sitchensis. Next base: position 12,157 of record SNQJ01S0224436.1, on the reverse strand, counting down.
ACGAAGTTATTTGCATACCCTCTCCTACTTTGCACTCATTTGATGTAATTGATTTATTTTGGGTAGAGATGCCTCGAGCGAGTGGGAGAGGAGAACATTTGTTATCTGCAAGATGAGATGGTTAAGGTGAAATTCTTCCTAGCTATGTCTAGAGGTACATGTGGTCCTTTCTGATTTTCCATATTTTCTTTTAGGTTTTACCAGACCACCAGGTGGACACTTCATCACTTGCCAAGGTCATTTATTTTCAAAGGTCAAATACAAAACTCTTTGAAGAAAAATACAATTTGCCCAGCGTTTCTTGTGTTGCACGTAAGCGTGAGTCAGGAACAAATTTTTCTACATCGTATTTATTAAGGTCAACCAATGCCTTGCGAAACACAAATTTATTGCATAAAAATACCACACAAAAGAAAAATAGAAATAAAGGGATCTGCAATCAGTCTACCTTGCACCTACACATTTATCCTAATCATAGACATGAAAACACACACACACAAACATTTTTTTTTTACAGAAATATTGTTTTAGGGCTTGGCCATTCACCAGGAGGGCATTGGGTTCCCCCCTCAGATTTTGCAACTGATACGTGCCTGCCCCAAGTTTACCGACTACCTGGAAAGGTTTGAGCCATAGATTCTGAAACTTCGAATGTTTTCCCTTTGGTTCATTTGCTATATCCCATTTAAGGACTAGGTCTCCTACTTCAAAATTCTTCTCTCTGGCCTTATGCTTGTCAAACCATCTTTTAACTATCTGCTGATGAGCGATGAAATTTTATTTTTATTTCTCTCTTTCTTCTTCCAGCATGAGGAGGGTATCAATTCTCTGTTGAATAACCGACGAGGGTGTCCTCTAGATCCTTGAGCAATCCGGAGGTTTCAAGGTCAAACTTGGGAAGTAATTTTTCTGGGTGTTGAGGGAGGTTAGGTACCCATCCTGGGATTTCCAAAGCATCTTTGGCCAACCAGGGTTGGTTAATTATAGGTGGATTTCCACTCTCTTCGTTATTATTATTATTATCTTCCATGTCATCTAATTCCGAAATTGAGTGATTCGAGTTAAACCCTTCTTCTTCAGATTCAAAATCGTTTGGTTTAGAGTAGTTACTAGCTGGCATTTTGGGGATTAGGTTAAGGGGTTGTTCGATATCGATGAGGGTGAAATATATCAGGTCTTCTACTGTGTGAACAGGTTGAGGGTGTCGACCACTAGTCTTCTTACTTTTTTTCTATGAGGAAGTAACAAAGCTAAGGGTAATGATCCAATTTCTCGGGCGTAAGCACTTGTGATTCTTTTGAACTGGTTCAACTCCTCGTGAGGCAGAGTGTAAAGTATTTACGGGAACAAATGTTCTTCCTCGTAATGGGGTGAGTTACTCATTTCGAGAGTACTCTCTGTATGTGGGTTGTCTTGAGAATCACTAGCCATGCATGTGGGTTTTTTTGAATCTGTAGGCTATGCACGATATTATATCAGAAATCTTGTTAGCCTTTCATTCATTCAGGCCCTCATTCTAGCACCAATTATATTGAGGGGTCCTAGATCCCTTTAACTCAACAGTAGGAACCAAAACTACCACAGAGGCCTAATTAGACTCTGCAACGTTTGATGGTGGAATGGTTCTCCAGATCTTTCGATCTATCCAATTTATCGATGGGCTTTACGTGGTGACTGACATGATATCTTCCTCTGAAAGTTTCTTCTCCAGTTTAAACATTCTCTTTTTTGTCTTTTCTTTTATAAGATGAGTTTGTTAAAATAATTTGTGCTGGTATAAACCAACTAGTGGAAGGGATTCTTAACTACTGAAAAAGCTCGAGCTTAGGATAACTCTCGTGCTCAAGCATGCAGACAAATATATCCGCACTTGTTACAAGCCTAGTACTAATACATCAACTTGTTGGTACTTCAATTACTGAATGAGATATAATTATCGTGAGAAAATATGCATGTAATAAGATGATGGCAGGAAAAATAGTTTCCTTAGCTCTAACACTAATCACACATTAACACAACGATTTTCTTTCCATCATTAAGAATAAGAACTGCAAAAAATATTGAAACATATAACTTATCAATAGATTCAAAAACTCTTACTTGTTACATCATCAATTGATGAAATAAAGTTGGAAGTAATTCCTCCTCAATCCAATCATATAACGCCTTTGATTAAAAATAGACTTTTGTCTTCGGTCCAAAACAAGACTTCTCAATTAAGGTAGTTCATAAATAGTTCTTTACAATTCCAAAAATGAGGGTATTTCCAAAACCATTGACACTTGATAAACGGTCAATCCTCTTTATTTATAATGAATCATTAACTAAAAATAGCTATTACAATTGCATGTTAAGTAAAACAAAATATCACCACGTGGTGCTTTAATCTCTTTGTTCTCTGAGAATCATCAAATGGTTTTACTGAAGTGGATGAATCTTCTCATATTATGATCATTTGATGAAGAGTTCCTCGCATGTGTTGGCATATGGGAACCTGTATTGGTCCATCGGGGATGAAATGATTTCTTTCACTTCTACTGCCCATTCTCTATACTTGATTATTTTAATACTCAGTCGCTGCAGAATTGCTCGATCTTTAATCAGATGCTCTATGAATTGTTGTGATTGACCTGATGCCATGCTCGCTACCTTTGCGATCTCTGATGTCCATGCCGATTCTTGTTCTGCATGTTGCTTGACTATGTCATGTAGGTTGGGAAAGTCTTTAGGCGAGCCGAATTCTGGGAGGTCGATTCCTTTCATCTCCCAATTAATCTTTTCCCAGGCCTTTTCACACTCGACCCACTTCTTCAGAATCTCCCGCTGAGGTTCCTGGGCCATTATTACTGAGTATTCGACCGCTTTTCTAATCCGATCGATGTTGCTATCCCTTAGCACCCGAATATCGTGCTCTTAGGCATCTCGACCCTTTTGAACTGCACTGATGTAATCAATCCTTTCTACTTCTCAGTGAGATTTTTCATACCACCTTTCCATGTTCTTGTAGGTCGCTAGTTCCATAAGGGTGTCTTCTTGAAAATGGGCTATACCGGTAGTGAAAAGGTGTCGTTCGTTTGTGAATTTGGCATAAGAATCTTGGAAATCACTTCTCAAAAACATTGTGTCCTGTGTGGAGTCCTAATAGTATTTTTCCAAATGGCACAGATGCTCCAACTCCTTAAGTGCAGTGACCAACTCCTTTTCATCTCTTCTTGCTCTATCCAATGTGGAATCTGTGATATCCATCCCTGCGTCAACAAGCTCAGATGTCTTGGTGTGTTATGTGCTGACAAGCTTCTCCTATGTAGCAATGAGAATCAAGCTATCTAATGTGATCCTTCTCTTCTTAGTGGTCCTCTTCATGATGGATTTTCTCTTCCTTTCATAGGCGATCGCTTGTATGTCGACGACCTCATCAACAGGTTCATGGATTTGTTGTTCTCCCTAGGTTAGAGTGTTTCCCAGGCTCTCGGCTATGTGTATCTATTCCAGGATTGGTTCATGAACTTCTTTCATATGTCTCGATGGATCAACCTTCATTTGTTGTTCATCGATTGGTGAGGTATTGACAAAAATTGAAGAACTAGGGGTAGGTTCGATACTTATTTGAAAATCGATTGTTGAAGTGTCGATTTCTTGCTATGGAACTTCCTCTTTATGACCACCCAATCCTCGCTCATCCATCGAGATATCTTTTGGGGTCCCTGAAAAGTCAAGCAACTCAGTTTCTAAGGCACTTTTGACTTCATAGTTGCTCTGCCGAAGGTCTTGAAACAAAGCATCGAGACTTGGGGTGGATGCCTTCTCAGGTTCCTTCTCCTATTTGATCGATATTGGGGTTGTCAGTGAAACCTCCGAACTTTACTCATCATCATATATGGTTATCAAGTCAAATAGAGGATTTGGTGCACCTATCCCACTTGGCGTCCTTGATGCCTCAGGTTGGGTTGGAATTGTCCCTGGTGATCTGACCTGTGGTGATGGAACTTCAGGGTTTTCTGGAGCGGTAATTTCTTCAAGTTGCATTGGCTCTAAGCCACTTAGCTCTCCTCTGCTTGTGATTGGGTTGTCTGCGGGGATATTCGACATCTCTACAAGATTTGGGTCATTCTGTAACTGATCAATGATTCTCTGCGCCCCTTCTAGAAAGAGAAATTTTGTTCTTTGTGCCTTTATGGTCTCTGCTGCTCGAACTTCTTCCCTAACTTTGAGGGCCTCTTAAGTCAATTTATCTATTGTGTCCACCTGCTCATCGATGCTCATAGCCTTGAACTTGGTCATGTTCGGGTTGAACATCCTTTGTACTAATTTGTCCCAGTCCTTAATGCATTATGTAAAAAATTAATCCTCAAATTTGTCATGCGCGTATGGCCAACAAGATGATAGTTGTGAAGAATGTTGGGGGACCAGGCCTTTAGGGTCATGCTTGCGAAATCGTCCTATTGGGAACCTGAATTCAAGCTGACTCAACCCTTCTTGTTTGGCTTGAGTAGTATCCTTTACTAAATAAAACCTCACATGGAAGCCGTAGGGTATGAAATCCTATTTCTTGTCTTTGACTAGCGTGGAAATATAGCCCTGCCGGATAGTCTGATGGAACATTTCACCCACAATGATTCGGTCTGGGACGTGAGCATGGAGCTAATGTGGTGCTCCGGTGGCCCCGAACAAACTTATATAAGTTGTGTGCTCGTCTAGATACCAAAGGCCTACCTTCGATATCATTTTCTTGGTTGCTGCAAACAATCTTGGGCATTCCTTTTTAAATATAATAAAATAAATTTGGGCGATGAATTCATCACAAATAAGATTGTAGTATTTTTTTTTACCTTTTCTCCCATAGTATGTTGAAGTAAACTTGAACAAGGAGCTCCACAACATGCCATCTTAAATTCATGTCGGCGAAAACATTTCTCACACATATAACATCGAGAAGGTACGAGGCCATCTGGAAAGCGGGTGCTGCCCCTTCTTTTGGTGTCTGAGCCTGCTATATACAGATGCTCAATTGCTTGGAAATTATTGCTCCCTAGTTGAAGTTGCTCCTGGAGATCACCACAGTGTATGCTAGGGGCATCCATGCTTTTGAAAACTTGGAGCAGTCCTTCTCTCCATGTAGTCAGCAGATGAGAGACATTGAGTAGATGTACGACTCCCTCAAGTTAATTGTCCCATACAAAACATTACTCCGGTTTGTAAACTTCTTGTCCTCCTTCTACCATGATTCCATCAACTGGATGGTGTCGTGGAATTTGTAGAACTTCATCACGAAGTCTGTGTTTAGTCGCTCCTCTTGGTATCTGAGTTTGTAGTATTTCTGGACTTCTATCGGGAGGAAAAATCTGACACACCTGCCATTCTCATCGTTGATGAGGCATTTTTGCGTGTCTGTATGGTCGATTAGCCACTTCAAAACTTCCATGCATGGGAAAATCGGAGTTCTGCAAGCTACCATGTGTAAGTATAACCTTTGGACATTTGAAAACACTTGGCCATCAAGTGCCCTTACATCTGGGTCGTTGTGCGGGATACACTCCGGGTACTCCTCCCCGCTGATTATGTTGAATAGGTCTCCCCACTATGGGGGAATTACTTTGGATCCAGTGTTTTCTTCTGTATCACTGAAGACTGGAGGTTGAATAAAATACTTCTTCATTGAGGTTTTAACGACCGGCTTCGCCCTGGGGGCATACTCCAACTGCCTCACAATACCAGGAGAAGAACCTTCACCTGTTTCCGCTTCCTTTAGCTTAGGTGCTCTTGGTGAGCGTCTGATTTTTGTCTTTCTCAAAGGTATTTTCCCTACAGCTAGAACATAGTTAGAGATTGTGCAAGAAATCAGAAGCATAAATAACAAATCACAACTGTCGAATTCATAAATTTTCACACATACCTCTATCGCTTGTTTAACCTGGTTTTGATAATCTGAGAATCAACATAGTCTCGAGATGCTTGATTTGCTTCTTCGGATGCTCTGGAATTCGAAATTGTGCGCATAATGAAAGTGTTCGAAGCCGTTCTAATGATTTAAATAGGGATGAGATTACCTTGTCGCATCAACCATTCAATTCGGGATATGAGTGTGTTTCTACAAAATTTGTCGCAGATACTTATTACGTTTTAGATTTAAATTCGATCGTAGGTCGATGGTGAGGGAATGGGCTATAAAGTGCCCTATCAGTGATTTCAAATTCCTATCATTCAATCGACACATGGAGTAGCAATGTATGCGGGGTGAAGCGTTAACTAGCCTATTAGATGACACAATTCAATCGTATCTCGTGCTAAAACATCCCATCGTTTCTCTAATCTAGCTGGTGGGTCGGAGTCAGGGTTTCTCTTGAAACACTTATCGTTGAAAACTCCTTGCAAAATATTTGACGCCGAATGATATTGTCGTACAGGGCTGAGGTGGCAAGGATGACTCGGAGGCGTGACTAGGACACAGGGAACCTTAAGATGACTTGGGACGAAACTAGGTCATACAACACCCCTATGTGACAAAGAAACGTGGCATTAGAGACTGTCGTCTTCGTTTGCCGGGGTTATTCGGAATCATGACTTTTCTTAAGCTAAACGTTCTAAAATCTGATCCTATCTTGACAACGCCAAAAATTATCAAGGATCGACGATCAACGATAAACCTAGCTAAGTGCTCCCGGATTGACTCTCTAAACAATTTCCCGATGTCGAAAGTGTATCGGGGGTCGGTGATTGGCGATATATTTGACGCAGAAAAAATCAATTGTTTTAACCCTTTTAGATTTCCTCAACCTCGAGCAAGCACATTGGTCATCGACTATCAATTGTTTTTCATGGATTTTTTGAATGTCTATCTCTCCCGTACTTTACCGACGCTGATGGGGATCGACTATGTTTTTAATCTTCGTGGCGAATAACTCATGCAAACCAACTTTGACTTCTACCGATGCCGATGGTGCATCGATGATCGACGATTAGTGTAACTGTGTGGCCACTGTAGCTGGTTGAATTTTGTTGATGCCGAACACAAGCACATTAGTCGCAATGTTAGTTGTAGATTCTTAGTTAGAATGCCAAGTTCTTTTAGACACTAGGTTTCATTTAACAAGTTCAAACAAATCCGACTTGATTGATAAGAGTCATGAAAACAAAACAAAATAAACCATCCCCCGAAGTGAACTCAATTTAGACAGTAAAAGAAAACAAGTGGTACCCAAAAAGTGATAGAATTTCATAAGGCTTTTAGGGTGTGTTGAGCACTCAACACGTTGGTCCCAACAAAAAGGAGATTCCATATGTGAATTGTGCTATCAGGTTTCATGACTTTTTAATTGTCTATTTTTGTATTAATCAACATTACAACATATGTATTCTTGCGATCATTATTATTTTTTATTTTATTTTTTGACAAAAACGATTAATGGTATTTAATTAGAAAGACAGTGGCAGAGCCACTGGTGCTGATACAACTTTGGTGAGCCACGCTCTACTGATCCAGTACCCTCCTGGAGGCTATACTGTCCTTCCAGGGTGGGATTTTTTACAATTTTATTTACAGCAGAGGCTTCTATACAAAATGCCAGTCTTGCTGAGATGGTGCAGAACTCCCTTTTGTGACTTGAAAACTGAATTACTTCTCTGGACCTTGCTTCCAGTCACTGTTTAGCTGGGCCATTTTTTCTTCCAGCTGGGTGATTCTGTCCTCAAATTATTTCTTGGGATTCTTTAGTTCCTTATGTAGTTTTCCCAGCTCCTCAGTGATCTCGAATTTAGTGGTGGTGATGTTCCCTTCCAGCCTCTCCAGTCTTCTTCCTGCTTCTATATCTAGATTTTGAAGGAAGTCCAGTTGGTAGTTCAACATTTGTTTTAAATTTTCCAGAGCTTCATCCATCACATTCAACCTTTCTTCTGTGGTTGGTTTGCTTCCCGAGCTGGATGCCATTTTTGCTGGCTTCTTCTCCTCTCCTTGTGATCTACTGGTTCACTCGTTCTTCTCTTTGCTGGGCTACGCTCCTTCCTGACTGTCTCTGCGTGAGGTTAGTGTGAGGGATTGAGTTCCTCTCCTCGATTTAAGCTTCCCCTCCTTCCTGATCGAATCCTCCATATGATTTGCAATATCTGAGGGGTATGGGCGACATGCTATTTTATCTCCTCCTCCACTGGAATCAACAACCTCATTATGTTTTATGATGTCCCTTCTGTCCCCTTGCGCTGTCCTGTAGCGCCTTAGTCTTGACACGCTTTGGATTTGGCCCTAGACTTCTTTCATGCTGTCTTTTCCTATCCATCTCGTGACTTTTAACCTTTTTTTGGGATTTCTCCCTTGATTCATGGCATATCCGCTTTGGACGTAGTTCCATTTAGTTGCAAAGTTCCAGCAGTTAAGAGGACACCTTTGTTGGCCTCGACGTCTGCTTGCTCATTTAAATTTCGCAATACCGGAACTTAAATCTTAAAAGACCGGAAATTCCCAAGTAGAAGTTGTATTTTTTCCAGGAGGTTATTGAGTTTTGCATTTTGGAGCTTGGAATGGTGGATTAAGGCTTTGATTACTATCTGGGAGTCCCCAATTATAACCAGCTCCTGAATACTATTCTTGATTGCTTGATTAAGCACTTGCCAGAGGGCTAGGGCTTCTGCTTTGTTGTTGGTTTTGGTTCCAAGTACCCAGGCATAGCTTAAAATTGTTGAGCCGGTGGGGCTTTCAAGTATCCCTCCACCCCCTGCCAAGCCTGGGTTCCCTTTGGAGGCCCCGTCCAAGGACAAAATGTGTTTATTTTCCTTTGTTTTCCATTCGTCAAAATCTTGTTTCCCTTTTTGTAGTTCCCAGGCTTCTTGGCCAGAGAAGTTGGCCTTTTCCCCCGCCTTGTCTTGAATTTTAAACTGAACCAACCACTGTTCCTCTTCCCCCTCTAGCGCTCTAGAGTTCTTTGTTTGGCAGAAGTGGGGAGCGCTTTCACTAAAGAGGGCATGAATCTTGGTTGCAACTTGGGATGGGCTTCTTTTGAGGTCTCTGAAAAGTCTATTGTTTCTCTCCAACCATATTTTCCACAGGATGAACTTGGGGATAACACTCCATAGAGCATAGGTTTGGCTATTTTTCTTCGACTGGAAGGGAAAGGCGGAGTCCCAGTGTTGGAGAAGGTTGCTGGTGTCTTGTGGAATAATTACCCCCCTTTGCATTCCCAGTTCCAACCTCTAGACTTCTTTGGAAAAATCACAGTTGAGGAGTATATGATCTGTGGTTTCTTCTGTGTGTAGGCAGAGTGGGCATCTATAGGGGCCTTCCCACCCCCTTCTTCTAAGGTTTTCTCCCGTTAGGATGCTTTTGTGAGCCAGAGTCCAAATAAACATGTCAATATTTGGGATGGACTTGAAGTTCCAAATTGCTTTCCAGATTGCTGGGTTTGAAGAAACATTGGGGTTGGCATTGGTGAGCTGATACCCTACTGCAGTAGTGCAGATCCTTGAACTCACTCCCCAATCTCATTTGTCTTTTCCCCTTTTTTTGAAGGGGGATTTCCCTTGTAGGAAGAGCTTCAAGACGTTCCATTCCTCTTCTAATTCAGGGGGGCAGTTAACCATTCCCCACCAAAGCCACATCTTGTGCTCATCGTTCCCCCAGATAGAGATGTCCCAGAGAGAGATTAAATTTTGAGTATCCATCCACTCTTTGAGTCGCACCAGATCCCATCTCAGCCCAAGAGGGGAATCTCTCATGATTGAGTCTTGCCAGATATTGATTTTTTTCCCATTCCTTGGCACCCAAGTGAGATGAGGTCTGAAGTGGGGCATATTCTTTTGACAGAGAGCGAAGATAGGGGAGCTTATTTTCTCCAAACAAGGGCGCTCTATACATATTTCCCTTGGTCCCCTAAAGTACTTTTTCCATAACTCTTTTTTACTCCACGTTGGCTTCCCAATAACTAGATTCCAGAGCAACTTTGCCCCCAGCGCCAGATTTTGTACGTGAGCATTTTTGAAGCTGAGAACACCTTCCAGGATGGGTTTAGATATTTTATCCCAACTTATAAGATGTAGCTTTCTCCCTGACTGTTTTCCCCCTTCCCAGAGGAAGCGCCTAAACATCGCTTCAATTTTTTGAATTATGGAGACAAGGGTCAGGAGCAAAGAACTTTGGTAGATTGGAATGCTATCCAAAGATGCCTTGATTAGGATAGCTTTACCTGCCAGGTTTAACCAATTCGCACCCCAGGAGGCTATTTTGTTCTTTATCTTGTCAATCAACAAATTCTAATGTGAGGATCTTGGGGCAGTTTTGAAGATTGGGACTCCAAGATATTTGAAGGAATCCTAGCTGGTACAACCTTCCATTCCAAGTATCCTAGCAATTCCCAACATTTCATTTGGCGTTATATTTCAGCCATAGATCTTACTTTTGGCATGGCTTATGACACTTCCTGAGATTTCAGTGTACACTTCCAATTCAACCTTGAATTTCCTTGTTGTTTGCAAGCTCGCTCCTCCCAAAAGCAGAGTATCATCTGCAAACTGGGCATGATTTATGTCCTTCACCCCTGGCGCTATTCTTAACCCATGGAGGTTGTTTTGATTTTGGGAGTGCTCCAGCTGGAAGCTCAGAACTGAGGCCTAAATTGCAAAGAGAAGGGGGGAGAGGGGGTAGCCTTGCCTGAGTCCTCTGGACGCTTGAAAGAACTTTGTTACCCTTCCATTCACAAGAGGGTCTATCTAGGGGGGACCGATACAAGCTTTGATCCAATTTACAAAAGCTGGGGCGAACCCAAAATTTCTCATAACTTTTAATAAAAAATTGTGCCTAACTCTATCAAAGGCATTGACGAGGTCAAGTTTTATTATCATACCTTTGTCTTTCCTCTGGATGCTTGAGTGTAGGGCCTCTTGCACCAAGATGATGTTATCTACTATGTGCCTGCCTTTGATGAACCCTCCTTGGTTTTCTGGAATGATTTGAAGGAGAATTGTTTTAATTCTGTTGGCTATAATTTTTGTAAGGATTTTGTAGCTCGTATTGCAGAGGGAGATTGGTCGAAATCTGCTAAAGTTGGCTACTCCTTTTTCTTTCGGGATCAGCGCCAGGAAAGCCGAGTTCGTTCCACCTCCTAGCTTGCTGCTTGTTTGAGATTTCTGGATCATCTTTGTTAGGTATGATTTTATTATATCCCAACTCTGCTGATAGAATCTTGCTGTGAATCCATCTGGACCTGGGGCTTTGTCAGGGTTCATTTGATCCAATGCCTCCTTTATTTCATGTTGCATGACTTCCTTAATTAGTCTGTTGTTGATGTCATCCTTGATGACATTTGGAATGAGGGAGAGAGGATACTCTTTGGGGTATATATCTATCCTTTACGTTTTTGAGTAGAGTTCTTCGAAGGTTTCAAATGCCTCTGCTTTTATGCCTTTCAGATCGGTGATTTTTTGATTTTGATCCTAAATTTCTGTCACTGTTTTAAATTGCTTCCTGGCCTTAGCTTGCTTATGGAAGTAGCTTGTATTTTTGTCTCCTACTTCTAGCCAGAGGCTTCTGGATTTCTGCCTCCAGTAGATTTCTTCCTCCTTGCAGGCCTTATGCCATTGTCTTTGTAGATGATCTTCTTGTTGTAGGCATTCTTGGGTGATCTCCTTATTTTCCATTTCCAGTTGGTGTTTCCCTAGTTGCTTTTGGGCTTCTTGACGAGAGTTGATTGGGTTTGCCTGAAATTTTGACCAAGCCTTTAGAGCTGTCTTTAATCTCCTTAGTTTTTCTTCCCACATAAAGAAGGCTGAGCCTTTTACTGTGCCATTCCAGATTGTGGACACTAGCTTTAGGAAGTCTTTATCTTGGGGCCAGGCTGGGCTAAATCTAAAAGGTATGGGTCCCTGGATTTTGTCAAACAAAATTTCTAAGAGGATTGGCTTATGGTCTGAGATGCTGTGTGGGAGGATCGCAGAGGTGGTAGTGAGTCCCAACAACAAAAAGGAGCTTTGGACGAGGAATCTGTCCAGTCTGGCTGCTATATGCCTTGGTCCTACCCTTTTATTTGTCCACGTGTACTTGCCTTTGGTAGGCTTGATATCTTCTAGGTCCCCGTCTGATGTTAGATCTTCCACCCACTCTCTTGCTTGGTCTCGCACAATGGAGCTGCCTTTTTTTCCCCTTGAGCTAGGTTCACATTTAGATCCCCCCCAATAA
>SNQJ01S0224435.1:0-14747 GCA_010110895.2 Picea sitchensis | reverse complement strand
AGACCTTTTGTGCCAATAGAAACCACTTTTGATGTGTCCAATATAGTATAAATAAAGGTGATTTCCCCATTGAGGAAACACACAAGTCACATGACATTTGGAAATTTCAGCAAGTGCATCTTCTAGGGATGAAGTGCACACCTATCTTGGGCACTAGCTTCTTTGTTTTGGAAAGCACCCTTTTGTGTGCTAGGTATATGGCATGGAAGGTATTTCTCTTGAGAATATAGAAAAGTATTGTTGGGTTTTCTTCCCTTGTTGAGAAGGGTTTCTTGGGATATTTCTTGTGTTCTTGTGCATGGTATTTATTCTTGTGATCTTGGTTATTGAAGCAATTGTGAATGGTGTAGCTACATTTGTCTATGGTTCAAGTAAATGCTAAAATTGAAATAAACCGCATGCTTGAGCCTAGCATAGTGAAAATTTAACATGGCTTCAGAGCATAGGTCTTGAAGAACCCATTGCACAAGCTTCAAGCAAGTTGTCCTCCTCTTTCTGCAGAACCGTACATCCTCCTAGGGTTTCCAGAAAATCCATACGACCCTCTCTTTTTGGGTGTTACAACACTTAATACTTGGAAGTTGGGGCTGAAAATTGCATCAGAGTGTACGACCTCCTTCAATGCACCTCCAACAAGCTTCAGATTGCAATTCCAAGATTTTATTTTTTATTTTTGGCCCTAGGGTTTCGCAATTTTCTGCAGAAAATTCAGATTTAGGGTTTCTGCAGCTCATTGAAGGATATTTTCAGCTCACCAGTGTTCTTCTGACTTTCAAGGATTATTTTTGGCAATCACAAGCCCAAAAAACCTAAGTTTTCTAGCCTAGCCTAGCTGTTAGGTTTTCTAGCCCAGTTGGGAAGGGTTTGTGAAGAATCTGAAAATATGAAGAACATAACCTTGGTGGAAGATAGGCTTGATGGATCAAGCAACTTCAGTTCTTGGAATTCAAGACTTCAGATAACTCCTGAAGAGGATGATCTATTGTGGACAATACAAAAATATTTACCAGAGACAACTACCGATGAAGAGAAGGAAGAAAGGAAGGAAGATGACGCCAAGTAAAGGAAGATAATCATCTACTCAGTAAGAGATCATCTCATGCCTTGTATTTCCAACTTGAAGACAACTTATGAAATGTATGAAGCATTGAAGAATATTTTTGAGAGTGAAAACACCCTCAGATCTCTTACATTGAAGGGATAGCTTCAAAATATCAAGATGACAAAAGGTGACACCATTGTTACGTTCTTTATGAAGATGTTAGATATAAGATATCATCTAGGTTCCATTGGAGAAATCATATATGATAGAGAATTTTTTTTGACCACTCTCAATAATATTCCAAAACATTGGGAACCATTTCTTCAAAGTATTAGTGGAAGAGAAAAACTACCTACTTTTGATCGTCTGTGGATAGATTGTACCCAAGAAGAAATCAGACTTAGAGATAGAGGAGTGGAAGACTCCCCTCATGATGAAAATCATGCTCTTTCACTTCATACAAAGAAAGGAGGAAGATTTAAAAGAAACTTCATGCAAACATTCAAACATGAGAAGACTTCATCAACTTCAGGTTATGATCAGAGAAAAGACATGTCAAATATCCAATGCTTCAGATGTGACAAGTATGGACACTTTGTGAGAAATTTTCCTACCAGAAAGAAAGGAAGATAATATGCTTCCACCATTGACATTGATCCAGACCCACCTCAGAAAGATGAAGACATGAGAATTGAGGATTACTTCCTCTAACCTTTCTCAGGAAGACCAAATACAAAGAGTGAGCATAACTGTAGACTAGGGTAAGTTGTTGTATTACATTCCTTATTTCATTTAATCATTAACCTATAGTTGATTTCATTTTGGAAATGAAGGGTATTATCCCTAGTGTGAGAGCCCTCCTGACTTGGACCATTATCCCGGGTACGAGAGTCCAATTTTTCTTGATTAATTATTATTCTAGTACATGAGGCCATTTTGGTTGTTATCCCTATGGGATTCCATATTGGTTATTAGCCTAGTACATAGATAATCAAAATATTGTAGAGTTAGTAGAGCACCTGAGAAGACATGAGATATCTCCAGGTTAGCAAACATGAAAAGGAAGATATCTATCCTTCAGACTTCAGAGGGAGTCAAATTTTTTAAAAGGAAGGTAGAGACAATACCTTCTTCCCCTTCGACAGTTCATAGGGAGACAACCATTGATCCAGTTGATCCAGTTTCTATAGTTGATATTCCCAGAGACATTGTAGTAGGCCATAAAAGGTTTGTCTGGGCTTGAGAAACTCTACAAGAGGCAGAGGGACATGCAACTCCCCTAGGAACATTCCGAGAGAGCAAGAGACCAAAGAGACTTTCGAGCTACTTTTCAACCATGAGTCACATCATTCATTCTGAGCCTTCTTGTAATGGAGAAGAGACAAGTGAGCAGGTATGGCAAGATTCCATGATAGAAGAATATCAATCCATCTTGAAGAATGATGTGTGGGATATTGTTTCGAGACCAGAAGGGAAGTCTGTGGTGACTTCTAAGTGGACCTATAAGATCAATCATGCAACTGATGGAAGTTTTGAGAAATACAAAGAGATATTTGTAGCCAAAGGACTCTCACAAGTAGAGGGAGTTGACTATGATGAGACATTTGCTCTAGTATCCCGATACACTTCCATCTGCACTATCATTGCACTGGCTACATCCATGAGTTGGAAACTACATCAGATGGATGTAAAGACAACCTTTCTCAATGGTGAGACTGAGGAAGAAGTTTATATCGAGAAGCCAGAAGGATTTGTAATACATGACGAAAAATCTCATGTGTGCAGGTTGAAGAAAGCCTTGTATGGACTAAAGCAAGCACCTTGTGCTTGGTATGAGAAGATGGATAGATTCTTGATGAATTTGGGATTCAAAAAGAGTGTTGTTGATCCAAACCTATATTATCATATTGTTGGTAACAAGTGCGTAATATTGGTCATGTATGTGGATGACTTATTCCTCACCGGTTCAGAAGACTTATTGTTGAATGCAAGTGAGAATTGAATTTTGAATTTGAGATGAGGGATCTGGGTATAATGCACTACTTCTTGGGACTAGAAGTATGGAAGAGGACTGATGATATTTTCCCGATTCAAGGAAAATATACAGTGGAGATATTAAATAAGTTTGGTATGATAGAGTGTAAATCCATGCATACACCGATGGTGATGGATTTGAAGAAAACGAATGATGCTTCTACTGATTCATGCGAGATTGATCCACATTTGTACCAACAACTGATTGGATCATTGATGTATCTGGTTAACACTAGACCTTATATATGCTATGCAGTGAATTTACTTAGTCAGTTCATGAGTCAGTCGAGACAGACTCACTGGATAGAATCAAAGCATGTATTGATATATCTACAAGGCACAGTTGGATATGGCCTTATATATGACTCCAGTGTAGACTTGAGTTTGCAGGGATATGTCGATGACGATTGGGTAGGGAGCATAGTGGACCGGAAGAGCACACCTAGTTGTTGTTTTACCTTGAGGTATGCCATGGTTTCCTAGTGCAGCAGGAAATAAATCTCTATGTCCTTGAGTACCACAAAAGAAGAGTATATAGCATTGAGTGTGGCAGTCCACGAAGCAGTGTGGCTTCACAATCTCTTGACATATTTATTTGATCATGAGATGGATC
Organism: Picea sitchensis; assembly: GCA_010110895.2. Classification (NCBI taxonomy): domain Eukaryota; kingdom Viridiplantae; phylum Streptophyta; class Pinopsida; order Pinales; family Pinaceae; genus Picea; species Picea sitchensis. The sequence continues at coordinate 11,058 of SNQJ01S0224435.1, read as the reverse complement.
CTACCATTATTCATTGTGATAACCAAAGTCGTGTGAAGCTCTCTAAGAAGCCTGTGTTTCACAATAGATCGAAACACATTGAGATAAAATATCATTATATTAGAGACATGGTGAAAAGGAAAGAAGTACACATGCAATACCTTCCTACACATTAGCATATTGCATATATATTCACCAAACCACTTGCCAATATGAAGTTCGAGTACTTTCGTGAGAGACTTGGCCTAGTGGAGAATGTCTCCCTAGCCGAGAGGGAGTGTTTATGATTACATCTTAGTGAGACATCCTCCAAGACATAGACTGAGTGAGTTGGCCTGTGAGAGAGCCCATGAGTTGGGTGTGCCCATGAGATAGGTGTGTCGTTCCTCTCTGAGACTGAGATGAAACGTTGTGTGCCCATGTATGGGGTGAGGATGCCCATGAAATGGGTGTATCGATGTGTGTACCCCTGTGGGGTGAGGATTCCCATGAGATGGGTGTGTCATTTGAGATGAAATGATGTGTACCCCTATGAGGGGTGAAGGTTCCCATGTGATGGGTATATCGTTCTCCTATGTGTAGAGAGTTGAGACGATGTGGTACTCCAGATGATTCTCCTGTGAGACTCATTGAGATAGAGATCTGTTGAGTAGGACATCCATGTGGTTGAGCACAAGTGGGCGTGCCCCTAGTGGCTAAGCACTAGTGGGTGTGTGACATCCCTTACTTCTAGATGATTCTCCTATAAGACTCAGTGAGATAGAGATCTGTTGAATAGGACATCCCTGTGGCTGAAAAAATGTGGATGTGCCCCTAGTGGCTGAGCACTAGTGGGTGTGTGAGATCCCTTGCTATATTTTCTAAGAATAAGATTTACCTGTAACCCTAATTGTGATGTAAAGGGTACAAGTCAGCCCCACCTTAAATTGAAAGATAATTAATGTAAAGGATAATTAATATTTTAATTATTAATTATATTCTGAGTTATTGAGGTCGGCCCTGTTGTGCCAATAGACACCACTTTTGATGTGTCTAGTCTAGTGTAAATAAAGGTGATTTCCCCATTGAATAAACACACAAGTCACATGACATTTGGAAATTTCAGCAAGTACATCTTCTAGGGATGAAGTGTGCACCTCTCTTGGGCGCTAGCTTCTTGGTTTTGGAAAGCACCCTTTTGTGTGCTAGGTCTATGGTGTGGGAGGTATTTCTCTTGAGAATATAGCAAAGGATTGCTGGGTTTTCCTCCCTTGTTGAGAAGGGTTTCCCGGGATATTTCTTGTGTTCTTGTGCATGCTATTTCTTCTTGTGATATTAATTATTGCAGCAATTGTGAATGGTGTAGCTGCATTTGACTATGGTTCAAGTAAATGCTAAAATTGAAATAAACCTCATTATTGAGCCTAGCATAGTGAAAATTTAACAACTTTAGCTTCCTTGTGTGTCATCTTTATTTTACCACGCTTATGGATTTTCTTCTCATATTATCTTTGCTGTATGCAACATCTCAAGCTATATTATACACTAAACCTTTTTCCATACCCTCCAGATTACCCTATGCATGCTTATTAGTTGTTGTTGAACCTTTACCTTATATGATTTGGTGCTTCATGCATTGGTCCACTTCTCCCACATTAGCATGTTTTTCATAAAAAAACTTCCAAAGTTCCTTCTATTGCATATGCTCATCCCACATTCTTTCTTCTGATGTGCAATACTCATTTCCAATGTTGCTTTGATTTTCATTTGTATCCTTCTGCACAAACCTTTATGTTCGTTTTGCAATCTTCTCTAGGTCTACAAGGGGTGTTCTTAATAAATTTCCCTTTGTGAATAGAGGTTTTATCATCCTCAAGCAATTTCCCCTTGCAATTTTTTTTACAATTTTCTTCAAAAATCCAAGTGTTCTCCTCAATTGCCCTATCTTTCCATTTTACCATGCATCACTTGTATGCTACATTACATGCCTCTAAGAATTTGTTGTCTAGCAATATAATTTCCTCTACCTTTCTCTTCAACATTTGGTTGTGATAATCTATATTTATATGGCCTACATTTGTTGCATCTTAATTCTTTGCTACCTTGTACTCATACAAATAAGACATGTTGAATATTGGTGAAATGTCCAATTCTTCAAAAAACTTTACTTGGTATGAATTCTCACCAAATTTCCTCTTTATCCCACAAGACCTATCTTCTTTACATTACATTTTCTATATGCACCCATGGGGTAGCACTCATGCTTCAAATGTACCATCACTTCATCACCCACATAAAAAGTGTTAGACTCATTGTGCTCATCTACACACTCCTTATACTTTTCATTATTCTATCTATGTTTGTCTTATATTTGCACATACACATTTTTCATGTGTTTTGTTAATGCTTTAGTGTCATCACTCCTACACATCTCGCTTTGCAAATAAACTAAATCAATAAATCCTTGTGGGTTATGTTCATACACAACCTCATATGGTGATTTCCAAAATGACCTATTCACATATTTGTTGTATGCAACTTTGGATATGATAGAACTAAATCCCATTATTTTGGCTTTTCTCTAGCTAAGAACCTCAAATAGTTTACAAAATTTTGTTTGCAACTTTTGTAGGTGATACATTGAACTACATTATAGATTCATCCATAACTTCTTCCACAAAGTTCTTCAAAATGGCATAGAAACCTTATATCTCTATCTAATGTGATAGTCTTTGGAAATCCATGCAAATATACCACCTCCTTCAAGAATAACTCCATGCAATGAGTTGTATCCTAAATCTTACTGTAAGGAATAAAGGTATCATATTTGTAAACTTGTCAACCACAACAAACAAAGCACCAAATCCTCATTACATGTTTTGTAGTATAAGTCCAAAATCCAACAACAAATCGTCTCAAGGAATCTTTAGTATGGATAATAACATGTACATTCCTATATTTTGACTTCTACTGTTAACCACTAAGTAAATATCTTAATAAATCTACTTCTAATTTGTAAACTTCCATGGATATTCCACTAGAACATTTTTCCACAATAGATCTTACAAGTTTATGCAAAATATCTCCATTGCATGGTGTTTACTTAATATTATAACTTAAATATTACTAGCATAACACTCGAATTACTAAAAGAAATTGAGAATATAGTAAAAGGATATAAAAAATAAACACCACACCATCCACAAAATGAACACAATATATACCCTGGGAAACCCAATATGGGAAAACACAACCAAAAGGTGATGACTATGTATTGTTTTTTTCTTCTTAGGTATGAAATGAAAATACAAAGAAAGATGAACTCATTGTGGAGTTTCCATATACATTGTAGTGTATATAGATACTATAGGGCCTTCTACTTCCTCTATTTTTCTCACAATATCACAATACTTTTCTCTACTCAACTGTGGAATAATAAATCAATACAACAAGAATGGAACCTCTACCTTTCCTAACATCCCAATATTTAACATGTCCTCATTTGTCTAGGGTTAAGGTTAGGATATTTGGACCCTGTAAAATATTCTTGAAATTCCACATGTAAGTAGCTCCACTTGTGTGAGTAATGTGAAATGAAATGACATCCACGTGGTACCATGGTGGTCAAAAGTATAGGTCAACTTGTGGGAGGCATAACTTCCTCATATGAATTCTAATTGAGGTGATATTTTCATCATTGGAAAGATATCAACACACATAACATTTTAAAAGGATTAGGGACCTTTGTCCCAAAAAAATGGATCCCCAAAAAACCCATTATATTCCCCAAATGGGATCTAGAATTTTTTGGACCCCAACCACCAAAATAGGACTTGCCCCTCAAATGGGCCTTGTAAGTCGGTAGCTCCATTTTTTCCACTAAAAAATTACCAAAATAGATGAAAATGATATAGTAACCCATTTCAAAATTTTCCTTTACCTTCTCCCTAGAGTATCAATTGGCCTTGCCTAGAAGTTGTCCTTTCAACCCAACCTACCAAAGTTTTTGATGCCATTGTTTCATTGTACTGGACTTCTTATACAAATTTGTATCCTTTGGTATCTCTTCCTAATATTATAGTGTTAAGTCCTCTATGGTAGGTAAGACTTTCCCATCATTTTCATGGTCTAACATCAAAGGCTCATATAGTTTCAAATTTTCCTCATTCACCACTTAGTATATGCACTTATATGGATGTAGATTGAGTCTACAAGCATTGTCACTACCTACTTAGGCACTTCAAAAGGAACATATTGATCTTCTTATCAAGAACCTATAGCCTTTCTTTATGGAACCAAACTTGGTCTCCTACCTTGAATGTGTTCTCAATCCTATGATGGTCATGCTAGACCTAGTACTTTTTCTATGGCTTCTTCAATGTCTCCTATACTTGCAAATGGATCTACTTGCTATTATAAATGAATATTTTATCCTTCATTTCTTCTTTCATGGTGTCTTCCTCAATCCTCCTTGTTATCCATATACAACATTTAAAGGTGAAGGTGGAAAATGTCCAAAGGAAATTTCAAAAGGTGACATATTGGTGAAATTGTCACACTCCTTTATAATAAGAGTGGTGAATATAAATCAAATTTTCATCCTATTGTTACACTCAAAATTGATTCTCCAAGTTATTTTAGTAGAGTTGAGCCATTATCATTAGTTATTCCATTAAAGAGAATTTTTTCTAGCCTAATTTACCTTAAAAATAACTTTATTTAGAATTTTTTCCCTAAAAGTGTCTCTAAAAACTATGCAAGTTATTCAATCGCTCAAAGTGTAAGGACAATATCCATATCTCGTTGAAGATCTCTTATACATATGGATAAGGAAGGAAGATCCCATAACTGGGTGATGAAGGTACAATGACTAGATCAAGTTTGTTGTGCTTGGTTGTTGTACAAATTCTATTTATAAATTAATATAGATCTATCTTATTTCCCCCATCTAATTCATTGTTATTTATTTTATGAATTGCATTTAGATCTATGAATCGGTTGTGAATTACTTTAGTTTAAAAGTAATTGAGGTTAATTGTCTTTGAGTTATATTCCCTTGAGATGTACATGTTGGAGGAAGTGGTTGTTTCTATCTTTTGTATGCATATCTAAATCTAAAGATGAATTTGAAGGTTGCATTGGATTGGATCAAACCACTTTGATCTACATCAAAATTTGGGATCAAGGTATGTTCTTTCTCCTTATTTTTTCATTTTGTGTATAAGCAATTTTCCTAGGGAAATTTATATTTGTTATCTACCTACGGTTTATGGTGTGTTTCCAGCCCTCTCATCATGGAATCCCAGATCTTTGATCAAGAAAAAAAAACCTATAACAAAATTAGTGACTCTACTAGGTAGAATTCATTGAAATTTTATCTTTTTGGTTGGGTCTTAGGTCCTTGGTAGTTTTATCCTTTAGATATGCATTTCTTATTGTTTATGCTCTTAGTTAAGCTTAGAAATTAGAAAAAAATATGTTATGTTTGGAACTATCGACAATTTTTAACATCCTACAAGAAGTGTGCTCCAGACATAAGCTAGTAGTCCAACACACCTTTGTTTGTGCATGCTAGTTGCTACATTGAAGATAACACATGCACACCAATTACTCTACTACATCTAGTGCATTTGTAGGAAAATTAACAATTTTTTTGTTTTTTCTGAACCCATAATTGAATATCAACCTATATATGTAGATCTAAGTGTTATTCCTAGTGAGTAGAGAGTGGATATGGTAGTTTCACTTGTTTTATTGTCATTCATGTAGTGTGCAAGTAAGAATTTTTTTTTAGGTCTTGTTGTTGGTGGTCATCTTTCTAGGATTGCAACAACCCCAAAAAAATTGTGTGCAAGATACTTTCGACCATCAATTTTTAAAGATTGTATTAAAGTTAATATGTGACATCATTGTTATATATTTACTAAGAAAATGTGTGCACATCATGCTCTATTACATCCTATTGTTACTGTTGGTTCCTTTTCCAAGTGGGGAGTAGATTGTATGGCATGTGAACTGATCTAGATTATTTTCGGCACAAAATGAGAACGAAGATGTAATAAAGGAATGCACAGAGATATCACGAATATCCAATAATATAACAGAAATGTATCAAAGATGCAACCATAAACACAGAGATACAATAATACACAATTTCTATTCATGAAAGAAATGTACAGAGACTGTAAAAATACAGAGTCAAAGACTCGCAAGAATGGTGGCAACTTATCTCTAAGAAGAGATGTGACGACTACTCGCATTTGCAAGAAGATGATTTTACAATGAGGCTCCAAAGGCCTTTTTTATCATAAAGAAAATCCAAAACCCTAACCCCAGAAGATGAAAAGCCAACAGTTTTGTGGACCTCATTTTGGGTAGTTTGGTGTATTAACTTCCTGGGGGCATAATTTTGGCATACTATCTCCGTTTGGGGCGCACGATAGATCGTTAGAAAGATATATCCGAGGCCTACAAATGTTGGTAGAAAATATCATAATAATATTTTATGACCGGTAGATGCCCAAAAAACATTGTTTAGGGCCTCAAAACAACTCTGAAAGTTTAGGACCCGAAAAACTGCTAAAAATAGTAAATTACCAAAATTGCCAGAAAACTATTTTGAGCCAGTTGGAAAAGGTGGGTGACCACCGATATCCACCTAGATCAATCCTCCCTCCTTAGGAAGAAATGGTATCCATTGCGTTGAGTTCCCAGGGTATGCATATTGATGAGTTGCTTGCCTTGTTGGAGAAGTTGCATTGCTTAGCTTGTGGAAGGTTGTCACGAACATGTGGCTGGAAGTGTTGGACCTTTTTAACCAGTCTGGATACATGAGGTGCCTGTGTGCAGAATGAATCTTTACACTTTGCCGCAATCTTGTCAACCTGCTTCTGTTGGATAGAAGGTGCTCTAGCCGAGGCTGTAGTGGTTGTAGTATCCTTCTGTGCACCCTTTGAACAGATTGTGAATAAGCTGAATTTTGTAGTATGAGATACTACCTTGTGACACTGTTTATGTGGGATAGTAGTTGGAACTACCTCTGGTATTCTGTAGAGATGACCCCCCAAAGTAACAATGAAACTACGTGGTCGAGACTCATAAACAACATGGCGCTTCCACATATATGGTTGGCCCAAGAGAACATCACAAACATCCAATGGGGAAACATCACATAATACCTCATCCTTGAAGGGTTGGATGTCGTATGAAAATCAACACTGCTGGATGACATGAAGATATTGTCCTTGGTGAATCCACCCGATGTTGTATGGTTGTGGGTGTGGTGTTGTCGACAATCCCAACTTTTTGACGACCTTTGTTGAGATGAGGTTCTTCTGGATTCCGTTATCAACAATAAAATGTAGCAGGGTCCCCTTCACCCACATATGTGAATGAAAAAGGTGCTCCCCTCTTTAGGATATGTTGGCTCTTCTGGTTGAATTGTCGCGGTCGCGACAATAGTAGTGGGGTCTACGTCGATGATCTGTCTTTTACCAGTATTTTCAGAATCAGGGTTTGGCTCCTTGTCTTTGATCTGGGCCACTAATGTCTGTTTTGAGAGACATTCATCAGTGTTGTGCTAGGGGATTTTGTAGAAATCACACCATTTTCCGGTGTCCTTATTTGTCTTCCCGCGACCCTTCTTTTCCTGTGGCTTGGACTGGTTTTTGGGAGACTGTTTGTTAGGGTTTTCTTTGTCATACTTTGGTTGTTGCGGATTTGCAGACCCGAACTCCCATTTTTTTTAGTGCTTAAAGTTTTGCTTGATTTTAACAACATATCGATAAGCAACACCGAGTGATGAGATGTCCAGAAAATCCATTTCAGTTTGGATGTATCTGTGTAGAGCCCCATAATATTTTAGAACCAAATGTCGTTCGAAGTCTTTGATACCCAGCTTGGTGCGCAAGGTATGGAAGGTATTGGTGAACTCCAGAACTACTTGGACCCTCTCTTGCCGCAGTGTGGTCCATATCATGTACTGGTCCTCATAGTTTCCAGTAGGGTAAAATTGTTCCTTTACCGCATCCACAAAAATATACCAGGTGGGCTCGACCCCATATATTCTAGAATCCTCTGTGGAACTTTTCTCCCAGTAAGTTTCCCACCAATGTTTGATAAGGGGAAGAGATTTAAGGAGTGTGAAGGTGATCTTTTCCCTATCAGAAAAATTATGAACAGAGAAATAACCTTCTAACATATTTAACCATTTTTCTAGGGCATCCGCATCTATCTAACCTTCAAATACGGGAATATCAAAATTAACCTGTACCTTGAAAGGAGAGGTGCTTCCAAAGTGGTTTTTTGATGAAGATGTGCCTGTTGCTATCGGTAGGAATTAAAGGATGTGGGAAAAAATCTCCATCAATTTGGTCCCTCTATTGCGTGAGAGCTTTCTCAAGCAACATATTGATAGGATCGCCTGCTCCGTCGTTTTTCTTTTCTTCCGCCATGGAGGGTTTCTTGGGCGTGCGAGAGTGATTGTCTTAAAAAGAGGCAAGATCGAGACCCAACTTGCTATACCCAGACCTCCTCGGGGACATGCATTGAAAAAAAAAACGATCAAGAGCAGCCTGCTCTGATGCCACTGATCCGGATTATTTTCGGCACGAAATGAGAGCAGAGATGTAATAAAGGAATACACAAAGATATCACAGATATCCAATAATATATCAAAAATGTATCAGAGATGAAACCATAAACACCGAGATACAGTTATACATGATTTTTATTAATGAAAGAAATGTACAGAGACTGTAAAAATACAGAGTCAAAGACTCACTAGAATGGTGGCAGCTTATCTCTAAGAAGAGATGTTATGACTACTCACATTCGCAAGAAAATGATTTTACAATGAAGCTCCAAAGGCCTTTTTTATCATAAATAAAATCCAAAACCCTAACCCCAGAAGATGAAAAGCCAACAGTTTTGTGGACCTCGTTTTGGGTAGTTTGGTGTATCAACTTCCCAGGCACGTARCTTTGGCATACGATCTTCGTTTGGGGTGCATGATAGATCAGTAGAAAGATCTATCCGAGGACTAGATCTACTGGCAGAAAATATCATGAATATATTTTTTGATCGGTAGATTCCCAAAAAATGTCGTTTAGGGCCTCAAAACGGCTCTGAAAGTTCAGGACCCAAAAAACTGCTAAAAATAGTAAATTACCAAAATTTCCAAAAAATTGTTTTGAGCCAATTGGAAAAGGTGGGTGGACATCGATATCCACTTGGATCATGAACTTTCTTCGATATATGGTCACAAGTACATCATCATGGTCATCTACTACTTCAGTAAGTGGGATGAAGCTATGCCAACCTTCGTAAATGACGGTAGGACAACAACTTTATTCACCTTCAAACATATTATTTCCAGGTTTGGTGTGCTTGAAGAGATTGTCACCGATCATGATTCACATTTTCAAAACAAAGTGATGTCAGAATTGGCAGGCTAGTTGGGTTTCACCAAGAGCACTCATCATCATATTGTCTTCAAGACAATGGGAAATCAGAGGTTGTTAGTAAGGTCTTGAATACTATGCTTTAGATGATGGTCAATAAGAATAATTCCAATTTCCATATCATGTTTTTTCCTACTCTTTGGGCATACAAAACCTCGATAAAGATTTCCATGGATTTTACTCATTTCCAGCTAGTGCATGGAGTAGAGGCAGTCCTTCCCATACAAATGTGAAATCCATTCATTGAAACTAGCCATTGAGCTCCTACCCAATACCTCATCCAAGGAGGAACACCTCTTGTATGTCAAGATGTCACCACAACTAATGAGGCACATAAGGAGTGTATCAAAGTTCATTATGATAAGAATGTTCATCCTCACATGTTTTCTAAAGGATACCTTTTCCTCATTTATGATCAAGATAATGATAAATTGGGGGTAAGTAAATTTGAGTCGATGTGGTTTGGAACTTTCATTTTAAAATTAGTTCTAAAAAAAGGATCTTATGAGTTGGTTAACTATCAAGGGAACCCTTTGGATGAGCCGCGTAATGGGATCTATCTAAAGAGGTATTATGCATAGGAAATAATGCCACGTGATCCCTTTGTACATTTTGTATATAAATTTGACCTTTACTTTATTTGTTAGTTTGGTTTTGTGATTCATGCTTATCATACTTTATCATTAATTAGAAAATTCCCTTAAGCATCCCCATCCATGTAGGATTTGGAGATGGTGCTAGTCAACACACTTAGAACCTTGCTTCTGTAGTTTGTGTTATTTATTCTCCCATGGGTTAGAATGTGAAGTCAGGTGGTATTTTCATCGGTATTGTGACCAATAATTTTTCTTATTATAGTGAGGTCATTGAAACGCTCTTTGAAGACATTTCTCTCGGAATACAACATTTAGTGTTCACTTGGATTCTTAATTGGCAATGTTTCAATTGAACAACATTAATGTGTGTGTGATCCTATTATTCTACAAAAAAATTGATGGAAAAGGATTCTTGAGATATTCCTGTGCCAAGAAGAGTTAGTGAGTGTACTAATCCATTATCTAATTACGTGATAGATTGTCATTTGTCACATTCATAGATTTAAAGTGTGCATGTACATAATAATAAAATTTGCAATCACATCATTTACACAATGCTAGAAACAAAACCATATGTCTATATACCAATTAGATCACCGCATCATGTCCAGAAAGTGTAATGATAGTAAAAACATGGGCTAGCCTCAAGTGGTAGAATACATATCGCCTAAATGTCTATGAGTACCTACTCCTTAGATTTCAAATCTAAGGGAGGAGGAACACCATGACGACGAAAGTAGATGATTTCCATCACTAGTATATAAAAAATCTATTGCCACACTACTACATGTGACCAAATTTGCCACAGTTTTTCATTGCTATTTCCACACATATCCGTCGCACTTTCCACGAAAGCAAAGACTATTTTTCGTGGAACGTTTTTCGTCGCTATATCCACAAACCATTTATTCGTGGAAACAACGAAGAAATTAGCCCTCCAGGTTTACCTTATAAAGTGTGGCAATAGCAATGAAACTTCGTCGCAATAGGGACGAACAACTGTGCCAAATTTAAAAACTTACCAATAGATTACGACGCAGATG
>SNQJ01S0224434.1:3998-14781 GCA_010110895.2 Picea sitchensis | reverse complement strand
CCCTTCAAAGTTTCTGAGACAATTCCAAATAATACCTACATGTTTCATAATTTGGAGGGAGATGAAATTTTTGGTGTCCTTGTAAATGGGCATTTTCTGAATAAGTTCTTTATTTGAGCCACAGGTGGCTCTCATGTATTTGTAAATATTTTTTTTCTTTTGTTTTTGTTTTCAGTTCATAAGTGATTCCATATCCCAACAGCAAGGCACTGAAACTACAGAAGAGTTCTTGGCATCTCACAGGGAGCAAGCCATCCCCCATGGAGCCTAATGTTATCACATAAATTAGTAAGGGGGGTGTTTTCCTAATAAGTGACCCCCTTTGGCGAAAAAATGGCAAGAAGTGGGTCAAAAACCCACTTATCCTAAGTTAGAGGCACAAGAGCATGTTGTGCTAAGCAGCAAGCAGATTTGGGTGGCCAAAATCTCCGTGCTCAGATCTACAGTGTAGGTTCAATTCTAGACCCCCCCTGCCTTTCTGCCTTTAACGAGAGAGGGGGGGTCTAATATGGTGGTTTTAAATTGCGGGCCCCTCACTATCGTGGCGCTTCCTCATGATGTCGGACCGCCCCCTCCTAAAACCTCTTACTACCTACCCCCCCCCCTCCGATGTACCACTTACCTCCTCCGCTTACCGCTCCTGCCTCATGCTGACATCTGTCTCCCACTCCGTCTCTCACCTCCACCCATCACCTCCTCCACTCCCACTCCCCATTTCATCACACTACACCTATTCTCCACTCACCGCTGGGCCATAGCCCCTTATCACTCCCGCCTATCATTTCTTGCCAAGTGTCCTACTTCTCACATCCTCCCTGGAATATGGTCCCATATCGTCTGTTGTCACAGCCTCACATCTGCCCCCACATCATCGCCCCATGCCACTACACCTCTGACCTATCGCAGCGCAGTGTGCACACCTTTTGTCGCCTCCACTTTCCATGTCACCCTCCATCTGTCTCGCTTGACCACATGGGTGCTCCTCGTCTCACCTTCACGATGTTGGCACCATCATCCCCGCCAAGACTCTCATCCATGTCCACCGACTAGGTCCCCTCGTAGCAATCCAATGAAGCAACAACAGCCAAAGGAAGGCCTCCATGTTGTTTAGGATAATATTTGACTTGGGCCTCTCCTATCCCAAGGTAGAAGTTAATGAAAATAAGGAAGGTGGGTGAGACATCGTCTCCTCCCTTAAATAGAAGGCCAGAGAGGGACAAATCATAGGAGGAGACTGTCAGCCCACTCTAACATAGATCGTGTCCGACAGAAGACTGCATGGGCGGTCTGACCAACGTTTACATGCACAGCCTGACAGAGAATCTCATCAACGCAAAGCCTTGAATGTATGACATGAATGCATTTCAGGAAACCCGAGCCAGTTCTAAGTATATGTAGGTATTTTTGTCATTTTGTTAGTATCGATGGTAGAGCTAAGCTCCCAATTGTAAAGTTTTAGTGAGGCCTATGGTTCTCTGGTTATAGACTGATATTTGAGACTTCTTGTTTAATGGCAACTAGCCTCTTCCTTAGTCTTTCTTCTGACTCTTAAATCTTGGGCATGGATGATCCAGTCAGGTGTTGTAATGACTATATAATGTAGGTTTAATTATATCAGTTTTTTACAGCGTTTTAAGTTTCTTGAAGTTTTTCATATCTGAGAGGATCTCATATCTAAAAATTTTCCTCTAAAGGTTGTTGGAAGACTAGATGTCTAGAGCAGACTTTCATTTCTCTCTCATTTTTCCTCCACCTACTCACCACTATGAAAACTTCCTGGCCTAAGTTAGATCAAGACCTCACCTAGATTTGTATTTCCAACCCAGTTTTCTAAGTTAAAATGATATTGTTCTGAGTTTACTCCCATTCAGTCACCCTTTATAAACAACCTGTGACATATAAACTGATGGGTATCGGGCTTACTCCTACTACAATCCAGGAGTGACTTCTGGTGCTAACAGTGTCTAATAAGTATGGAGTTACATATGAGCCCAGGGATTCTCTAGCTCAAAATCAAAATCATTTAATATCTCATAGCTTAGGTGTTTCTCACATTTATAATACATCCACACCCATATGAAACCATGGGAGAAGTTGTTTTCTATAATGAATACATTCAAATACTATAATTCCTTTGCATCCACATCTGATCTTAGATCTTACATGCTTCTTCCATACCCTAAAAACCCTCTCACGATGAAGGAAGTCAAATAGGGGAAATGTTGCAAACAATTTCTTTACTTCTTTTATATGAACCCTAGAAAAGACATAATTTTTCCATCAAAAAGTAGTCACAATCTATACAACATCAACTAATGGGTTTTTTTCCAATGTATTAAAATTAATTAATTAAAACTCTGCACATTCAAGTTTTTTCTCATTAGCATTGGAACTATGTATGTTTTGGTTTTCTAAGTGAATAACCGACTATTATACAAAGTTGTTTTTATATATACACAACACATTATCATTATAAGATTAATATAGTTTGTGCTAGACTCAAATTTTATTCATTTCATTGTTTTTTTCTAGTTAATTTTATTTTTCCTGGCGACCATGTTTCCCCTACAAGGATTCATCATTGAATCATGTCAACCAAGATTGTGCTTTTGGGAATAACCCTTTCACCTCTTTTCACCACTTATATTATGGTTTGATTTTTGTTTTTTAAACTTAAGAGGAGTTTGGTAACTATAAAGAGAAGGCTACCTCCATGGAATATATAGTGTTTAAAAAGGGCACAAAAAGAAGGTGAGTAATAACAATCCAACCCATTATACTTTACAAAACTAAAAACTAAAAACTTTTGCAACATATACAATTTTCATTATATAAGGCGTTCCCTTCCCCCTTCAGAGGCATGCTAATATATAGAATCATAACATTTGGTTATGCATCCTAAAATAAGAGTTCTAAAATCAAGAGGGTGAGAACCTCAAAGAAATTACACCATATAGAGAGAGAGAGAATGAGGTAGGTATATTTTAAATAATTTATATGGAAAATATCAAAATTAATAAAAATGTAAAACTAAATATTTTTATTTTCATTAATTTTATTATTATTAATGAATATTGAAACACATTTGAAAATTATTTTAAAGTTTTATCTTGTTATGTAATATAGGGAATCTAGCTTTCAAGGAATAAAATGTTTTTGTTTTTTTTAGAATTAGCCTCAGATCAATTTCCTCTTAAAGAAGGGTTTCTTATAAAGAAACCTACATTAAAAAACAAAACAAAAAAACTTCTACAAGTTAAAAGAAATCTAAATCAGATCAATTTCCTCATAAAGAAGGGTTTCTTATAGAGAAACCTACATTAAAAAACAAAAAAACCTTCTACAAATTCAAAGAAATCTAAAATAGATTACGATAATATTTGGGGATTCTTTCATGGGGCCTATCAAGGAACCCTAGGTATGCATGGAGAGGGTTGTTCTTTCCTTTGAATCAACACATTATATTTTTTTGAAAAATGTTACTGGATAAGGGATACATAATCATGTTGAACTCTATGTTTTGTGGGTTCTTTTGATATCAACAATAGACAATTGATTAAAATCCTTACAAGTGTTCATAAATTCAAAGATGTTGATGGATTTGTTAGCACTCGGTAATTTCTTTGGGATGCATCAAATAAATTCCCAGGTAACCTACAAACCAACTTTAGGTTGGATTTTGACCCTTCAAAATAGAGAGGGCTCTCTCAAACTTGTAGAGACTGAAAATACTCAAAAATATTTGGAAAAGGACACACAGAGGTCATATTCTACAATAGGACATGTTTGTTTAGGTTTTTAAAAGGGTTGGTATGACAAACAAGAGGAAGAAAACATTGGGCAATGGGGTCAAATCCTAAAATATACTATGAATATTAATACAACTAATGTACTCCTAAGCGAACAAAGGAAAAGTAAGCATATCCTTCAACAATAAATAATATTCAGATGATGGCAAGACAGAAAAAAAAAACACCATTACGAGTGAGAGCATAAAACAAAGATGAATTCTCAATTGTAACTTTAGAATAAATAACATAAGGTTGACTACAATGAACAGAGCACTTAACAAAGAGTGAATTCTGGACTTGTAATCATTAAACACAACAATCACATTAACCATATGAAAGGAGAATATATCAAGGATGAATTCCAATCATGTACTTTTAGTTATGCTTAGAATAAATAAAAGAAGTGAAATGAATGTGAACTAGAGGAAAACACAGTGATGAATCTCGGCTATCAAAAGCATTGTACTATTGTATTAATTCATAAGGACATTCTGAGAAATTTACACACTGTCCTTTCTCCTTCCTGGATGGAAGTCCCCCCTTTCTGTACTATTTTACAATGAAATATATAGCACTAAATGCCCCTTTCCAGCTCACAATTTCGAACTCCAACCCCTTTACCAAAATAGGAACAGTTACAAATAGAACATGATCACATGTTTTAACTGATCTCCTTCTTTTCAGGAGAAAAAATAGGCTTCAAAACGCCACATGTAATTCTCAAGCCGCAATAGTTGTGTAAAATAAGAGAACGGTTTTTGTATACAATCTCCTTCTAAAGAAAAACATCTCTCATTTTCTTGAAATTCATTTCCATCTAGTTGGAATACATGTCACAAAAACAATGTCTCGAACAGGAAATCATAACTAAAAAATATGGCTCCAAGATTCCATCCAATCTCCCAATCTGTGACACCTGTGTGAAAAATGAACAAGGTTAATGTTCTAGGGTCTGTGCTTGACAATAAACTCCTTTGAATTTTGAAAATTCATTATGGTTCATTCAAAAATTGTCTTGTAAGTCTCAACTGCTGCGGAAACCGACTGCCACATCCTCTTTGAAATGTCACTTGTTCTTTTTTCAAATCTAATTTCATTTATCCATGTTCTCCTTAAATATTTGGGAATAACATATTTGAATAAAAATAATTCCCAAATATTTTTTATCCTATAAAATTAAATTTCCATATTTTAATTCATGCCCGTGGTTTTGAAAAACCACTTATTGCTTGCTTCCCGTAGTTTTGAAAACCGTGTCTTGTTTTTCCCAATTTACCATTTCACTATGAAAACTATTTACTGGTTTGTTTCCCGTGGTTTTGAAAACCATGTCTTGGAAACCATCTTGGTAAACTATGAAAATATCCCTTGATCTTCCCCTTTTACTTCTGTAAAAACCATGGATAAACAATTGTCCAAATATTTCATTTACATACATCTTCTTCTTTATGATTCCTTTCCATAGCAATAAACATTAATATTTATGCTCTGTAAAATTTAATTTGTACCTCTGTAAAACAATTTCACCATGAGGAAGAATTTCATTTATTGGAAATTCCATGATTAGTATTGAAACACACTCCTGGAAAATATGTCGCACATAAACCATATAATAAATGGCGGCAATATTATTTCGGAACATGGGAGGAGTGGTTTTAACCCACACCACGTTTACCCCTGAAATGCATCACGTAAGAACATGTGCTCCAACACCAAAACAATGGTTTGGATTTTGGGACCACTTCAAATAATTAACCTTCGTTTATTTTCAACCCCCAAAATGTATATGTGCCCTCCATACACCCTTTGAATTTTCCACTTAGTTTGAGATTAGTGCCCATCATTTGACATGAGGTCATGAATTAAATATTGGATTAAATATCAAAATAAATATTTTAATATGAAAATATTTATATTAATAATAATAAACCCTTTTCTGTTTTTCTAAGGACTTTGGGCATATGAGGCTCATCACATGACTTTGTGGATAGGATAAGGGAGCTTAATATTAATAAAAGGAATATTTTTAATTTTAATCGGGAATATGATAATAAGGGTAAAAATGAATGAATTGATGGAACTGATGGATTTAGATAAGCATTAAGGCTAGATATAGGTTTGGGATATTTTCCAATTTTGACTCATGGAGGACATGACTATTTTGGATGATTAGTCGAGTGAAAGATTTAGGTGATGGGAGCTTGATGTATCTAGTAAAAAACTTTTAAAATCTGAGTGGAAAGATAACACAAGGACAAGATGCTTTGGAAAAATTAATACAAATTAGCATGTGATAACATTGGCTCCAACGGGGATGCTATCCTCCCAGTGAGGTAGCAAAGTAATCGCAGACCCGGTGCCTAATCCAATGGGATGTTCCCAAAACATGTGTGTACTCTGCTTTGACCTGTCACCAGTATCCACTGAAAAATAAAGTTTGTACATTTCTCTCAACTAAAAACTGAACGCTAAATACACCACTACAATTTGAATGTACACACTGCTGAAAAACCAAACTGAAAACTGTTTGACCAACAATGTTATTTGCGCACTCCTACATACTCTAAAATTGTTAAAATGAATACTCAATCAAGTGATGCTAAAGTGCCAATGGATCCAATCAAGCAATTATCTTCTCGATTGTCCCCTGCTCGCATTTTCCACTGCTCGCATTTTTCTTAAGCAGACAGACAAATGTAAAAGATGGCAGCTGAAAACAAAATTGAATCCAAAATCTGAGCTAATGAATGAAACAAATTCCTCCTTCACTGATGATTGTAATAGGATGGCTAGAGAATATTGAAAACCATGAACAATCATTTCTTCTTGTTGAAAAAAAACAGAAAGACAAACCTCTTTCATAAGTGTTTGTTGTTCTTGCTCTATTTCTTTAGTTCTAAGAACATTTTCAAATGAAATGGTAGCAATAGGTTTGTCTACTCTTCCATGCATATAAAAAAAAACATGCATACATTCTTTAACATATTCAAATATGATATCCATATTATGTTCATCAAGGCTATCCTCTTGTTCATCAAACAATTATGATTTGGTTTTATTAACCTTCGGGAAATTTGCTTGAGGACTGTCATTTTGACTTTCAAATGAATGAAGGGAAATATGTTCCTGCTCATAATATTCTTGAAAATGTGAAAATATAACAGTATGAACTATTTCACATTCTAGAGTTCCCATGGATGCATTTTCAAAACCATGATTTTCAAAGGAATCAAATAAAACAACTGCCTCTTTATTATCTTTTTGTATTTCTGATTGAAAAGTGGCATACATTGTTTTGTTGCTTTCTTGAAACTCTATTTCATTTGTTTGTTCACTGCTTGAAGTCTCCGTAGATGCAGTTTTAGAACCCTCATCCATGTCTAGGACACTTAGAATTTTAACAACCACAACATTCACAGGGGAAGAAAGACAACTTTGAAACACTTTGTCTTGCTGGAAATCTTGTTGAATATCTTCATCAATTTCAGGAAAAGGAAAATGAGTTTTAGCAACAATTTCTTGATCAGCTTCATCTTTAGCCAAAGGAGAGGCTACTATTTGTTTTTGGGATGAATATTCATAAAGGGATTCTATGATTTCATCATCCATACACCCTTCATTACCAAAAACATTTTCAAGGTACTTAATGAAATGTTCACAAAATTCACAAAAAACTTCAAACACCAAGAATGAAAGATTAGATTCTCCATAATACTTAAAGAATGTTATGTGGAAATCCTTAAGAGAGTATAAGCTACCTGGTTTTAAACCTTCATACCATAATCTTTCTTTCCCCTCTAAAGTAGCCATAAACATTTTCATCAAACAATCCTCATGAAATTCAACCCCCGGCTTACATATGTGCATGTGAAATATAATCAAGCCCAAGGCAACATCATTTCCTTTCCCATCTTTGAATTTAGGAAAATACTTTTTCCAATCTATCTATGGAATACGATTTGAAAAGCTAGGACTATGAGAGCAATTCATTGGAGCATACTTTGCAGATATGTGATCCATCTTGAAGCAGTGGAGTCATTAATAAAATCTTTAGGCTACTGAGTATTTGGACAATGGAGTCACCATGAAAATTTTGAATTCTAGATTCTTGAAAATGGATTCGCCAGGTGAATAATGTACAACCTTTCTGTGTCTGAATACTTTTCACCATCAGTACTCAGATCTGAAATTTGTCATTTTATCCTAGGGAATATTTCACCTTCGCTCCCTGGCAACGGTGCCAAAATGTTAGCACTCGGTAATTTCTTTAGGTTTCATCAAATAAATGCCAAGTGATCCAAAAAGGATCCAGAGAAGGCTAAGAATAACTCAGAACTCACATAGGTAGCTCAAAATGCTCAGAATGCCTTCAACAGAAAGAGAAAGGGAAAAAATTCAAAGTTCCCAAAACTCAGTGAAAATGGCATGATCACAAAGAGCGTGTCGCAAGATTTCTAACGGTGCAAACGGCTCATCAAACGGAGTTATAGTTTGAAAAATATTTGCGGTCAAAGATGCGATCAACCAGGACCAGTCAACAGGGGACACATCATCGTTTGTATTGCTAACATCAGCACCTAACATGGTAGGGTGACATCATCATATGGATGATGACATCAAAATTCCATGTGGCAACACCATAGGCTGCCACATGTCACCCACCAGTGGACTTTTCATGGGGTCCATATGGACCAATACGAAAGTGTCATGTGGCTCCCCCAGGAGATGCCACGTGGCACTACCCAGGGAGCGCCACATGTCAATACGATGATGACAGAGAGAGCCACATCATCATATGAGCAGGAAAATCAGTAAGCACCACGTGGCCCGATCATGGTGTGACATGTCGCATCCCAAGAATGCCCAATGTTAGCCCGTGAATGAATTTTGTTTAAAAAAAAAATTGGTGGGTCCGCCAAATCTGGCGGACCATGCCAAATAGACAACAATCGTTAGTGGAGTTACTAGTGAACCGAAAAACATAGCAACAGTTTTAACCATGGATAAACATATATGTAACCACTACCAAAAACGGAGTCCGGCGGGTTCGACCCCGTAACCTTCATCAATAACAAAGCATTTAAAACTCTACTCTAACCAACGCGCCAAGGGGTGTTCCTTGGTATATCCCCCTCGTTTAATATTTAAGAATGCATTTCGGGCCAAATTAGGGGGGAAGGTGCGCGACCATACTATACAATTTGACACAGATTTCGAGACAAGTTTTGTCATTATTGTAGGTTGCAAAGGGCACAGAAACCGAGACAGATTTTCTCTTAGGCATGGGAGTACCAAAGTCATATCGAAGCGTGGAAATAGTCATTTTTAGGTAATCTGATGCCACGAATCCAATGGTGATGTATTTTTTCTTATCTGAGCATTATTTATGCAACTTGATTTCAGAATGAGGTATATTCATGTATTTTCCAAATTCTTTTGTTAAGTTAATAACAGAGCCTACCCATTTGAGAGAAGTACTCGGAGACATAGTTCATATCTGATGCTTATGTCTCTTCATTTGTAATTTTTCCCTTCTTTAATTGTGCACATTAATTTATGATCATTTAATGAAATTCTTTATAAGTCACGATAAAAAGATCCTTGATCATGTTGGTATCAGAGCAGACATCTTTGACTTGAATTGTTGAGTGTGAATGCTTACTAGGGCCAAGCATAAGCAGGCTGAAGGAAATCTAAATACTTTCAATCCCAAAGTTGGTTGTGTATCCAGAAGGAAGAAAATGGCAAAAGAGGACAAGCATGATGAACAGGAGAAAAACTTTCACATGGTATTTTATCACATGTCAGAAATGGTTGAGCAGATGTATGAAGATTATGAGAAGGGGATGAATAATAAAGGGAAGAAAAAGGAAGCACATGTAGATGATGATGCTTCAGTAAACCAAGGGGTTGGAGGAGATCCTCATGAGCCTCCATCTTCACCTTCGAGTTCTAGTTCTTCTTCCTCTGAGCATTCTCATCATTCTAGCCATAAAGCCTCTTTTAAGAAACCATTATTAAATCTTGATGTAAAATTTTATTTACCTATGTTTAATAGAGATGATAATCCTAACAAGCTAGATAATTGGATCTGATAGGTTGAAGTGTATTGTCTAGTCCAACATATTGATGAAGAGGAAGTTAACATGCAACTGGCTTCTCTTCGGTTGGAAGGAACCGCTCTCGTATGCTGGGAGAGCAAGCTTCAGGATGGAAGTAAGTGTGGTAAGATTATTTCCTCATGGTTGGAGTTTAATTCAACGATCAGAAAGCAATTTTATCCATTAGGTTATTTACATAAAGCAATGATGGAATGGAAAACCTTACAGCAAAGTAAAGGACAAACTATACAAAGTTTCACAAAAGAATTTAGGAAGAAAGCTCTCACATTGAACATTCCTTTAGATTCTTATGAGACTTTAATGAAGTATATTGGTGCACTTCACATTTATATTTGACATACTTTTCTCTTGTTTAACCCGACTAGTCTTGACGAAATTTGTGTGCAAGCCACTCACCTAGAGAACAGGGGGGAAAATGTTCAAGAACATCCCACAAAGAAGCCTTCCAATTTCCCACAGAATACTTTTAAGAAGTTTAAAAGGAAGGACAAGAAGACATCTACAGTAACGAGAGAATGAGGAAAATCATCTTGCACTCATTGCAAGAAGAGCAGTCATGATGAAGAACATTGTTGGAAACTGCATTAGGAAAAGAAATTGAAATAGCTCAGTGGAAAGGAGAATACAAAGACCGTTGCTACAGTACAACAATATATTGGTTCTGATTCAGGAGATGAAGGAAAGATCACAGTGGTTGGAGTTATAGTTCCAATGATGAATCTCATGTTGATGAATGAAAGAGGAATGAGTTATTTCACATAAGAGTCGTATCTACACATACTAAGATAGATACATTATTTTATCTAGGTTCCCAAGTAAACTTAATATCTGAAGCACTTGTCAAGAAAATGGGTCTTGAAACGAAACCAC
>SNQJ01S0224433.1:0-14883 GCA_010110895.2 Picea sitchensis | reverse complement strand
TCTCCATTTTTGGGGCATATTGGGCTTTTTTGGAGGCCAGATTCTTGGAGGAAGTTGGGGATGAGAAACCAACTCCATTCCTATATAAACCAGGCCTGTTTGAGGCCAATGGATAGTCATTCAGAGTAGATTTATGCTGTTGGAAAGCCAAGCCAAAGTCATTTTGTTGCAGGGAAGCCTTTGAGGTGGAAACGCTGTCGGATCGTTTCTGGGAGCTTGGAGCATCAGTTTTGCATGCCGTTTCTTTTGTTGGGTTCTTGAGATCTGTGAATAGAAGACCAGATCAGTCTTGTAGCCTTTGGGAATTGCTGAGATATAATTTTGAGCACTTGAGCAGAAATAAAGAAGCCTCCCCCACAGGAAAAAGGCCCGGAGACGTAGGCAAACATTGTGCCGAACTCCGTTATCAACCTGCATTCTTATGGTTTGTTGTTCCTTATTGTTTTCAGATCTGCATATGTGTTTTGAATGTCATAATCCTCTTTTTTTCCTCATTCTTTCATTAAATTCTCAAATGGTTAAATTATTCATGCAAGTTTAAAACTCAACCATAATCATTGAAAAGATCCTGTCGGATCAATTTGGTATCAGAGCTGGTATAGTATGGTATGCCTTTCATTTCCTTTCCTTGCCATGGTATAGTATGGTATGGTATGGTATGCAATGTCTTTCCTTGCCATGATATGGTATGGTATGGTATGGTATGGTATGCCTTGCCTTGCCTTGCCTTTCCAAGCCATGGTATGGTATGGTATGGTATGATATTCCTTTCCTTGCCTTGCCTTGCCTTGCAATGGTATGGTGTGGTATGGTATGGTCTACCTTGCCTTGCCATGGTATGGTATGGTATGCCTTGCCTTGCCTTGCCATGGTATGGTATGGTATGTCTTGTCTTTCCTTTCGATGGTATGGTATGGTATGCCTTGCCTTTCCTTGCCTTGCCAAGCCATGGTATGGTATGGTATGGTATGCCTTGCCTCACCTTTCCTTGCCTTTCCTTTCCATGGTATGGTATGGTATGTCTTTCCTTGCCTTGCCATGGTATGGTATGGTATACCTTTCCTTGTCTTGCCATGGTATGGTATGGTATGGTATGCCTTGGTATGGTATGGCATGGTATGGTATGGTATGGTATGATATGGTATGCCTTGACTTGCCTTGCCTTGCCATGGTATGGTATGGTATGTAATTCAGGGATGATTTTAAGGATGGAAATTTATTTTAAAATGTAGAAACCTTGGCAAATATTAGTAATCCTTCATATGCCAACTATAAATGTTTGGCGATATTTTTGTAAAAATATTCAAATCTCTAAGGATTTCATATAGTTTGTATAAAATTTTGGCGATTTTTAAGGTTAAATAATTTTACCCTATAGAATTTGGGTGAATCATTTTTAGAATAGAAAATATTTTTTGGGAAAAACCATGGAAAATTATCCCATGAGMGAAATTTAGCCCCTAAAATCATCCCTGACATTGTAATTCCTTGCCTTTCCTTACCTTGCCTTGCCATGGTATGGTATGGTATTGAATTCCTTTCCTTGCCTTGCCTTGCCTTTCCATGGTATTGTATKTTATGGTATGGAATGGTATGGTATGCCTTGCCTTGGTATGGTATGGTATCCTTGGCATGGTATGGTATTCCTTGAATGGTATGGTATGCCTTGCCTTGCCATGGTATGGTATGGTATGATATCCTTGGCATGTTATTTCATGCCTTGAAGAAAAGGTATGCCATGCTTTGAAGGAAAGGAAAGGAAAGGAAAGTGACGGAAAGGTATGCCATGCCTTGCCATACCATGCTATGCCTTGCCTTTACATGCCATGCCTTGCCTTGCCTTCACTTTCCATGCCATGCCATGCATTTCCTTTCCTTCACTTTCCATGACATGCATTCCCATTCCTTTCCTTTACATGCCATGCCTTGCATTACCTTCACTTGACATGCCATGCCTTGCCATTCCATTCCATGCCTTGCCTTTCCATTCCATGCCTTGCTATGCCATTCCTTTCCTTTCCATGCCATGACTTTCCATACCATGCCATTCCTTTCCATAACATTCATTTTCGTCCCATGCCTTTCCATACCATGCCTTAACATGCCATGCCTTACCATACCATGCATTTACATCTCATGCCTTGCCTTGCCTTCACTGTCCATGCCTTGCCTTGCCATGCCATGATTTGTCATACCATGCCTTGCCATGCCATTCCTTCCCATACCATGCCTTTCCTTGCCATGTCATTCCTTGCCTAAATGAACAAGTTTAATACCTAAATAAACAAGTTTAATACCTAAATAATTCTTGTACTAAATGAACAAGTTTAATACGTAAAAATTACAGTCAAAGGATTCATTAAGAATATAATTCTACAACTTGTTATCCCATATATCTTAGATAAAAATACTTTCTTGAGAATTTTAATGTCATAACATAAGCTCTATTTATTCATATATCTAAGGTATCTTCATTGTTGTCAAACATGGATTATCATAATTAATAGGATTTACCTAGACCTGGACCTACATGGATTATCATAATTAATAGGATTTACCTAGACCTGGACCTACATGGATTATCATAATTAATAGGATTTACCTAGAGGAGGTCGATTTTAATAGTTGTCAATGTTAGCACTCTGTAATTTTCCCAAGGCTGTGGAGGCAGTCACAGAGGTAACATCAAAACCACTTGGAGTCAAGGATCTATCCCTCCAAGACTCAGAGAGGGATCTCTCTGTCAAATTTAGATTTGTTTGAACATGGATCTTAGGCTAGTTAAAAATGTGTGAGTGTATTGTTTTGTTTTTGATAAAAATGGTTGAAGTATGCTTATGCTTCCATTGGGCTATGGAGTCTGTGACAAGTTTGAAATCAAACACAGATCTATAAGGTATTTCCACAAGGTGAGTTATTGAAAACGTTGGATCCTTTTAAAGTAAAGTGGTGTATAGCAAAAGCAGAGAAGATGATCAATCACAATAATAGAGCATTTATTAATTTCATCATTGTAATATCAGAAGAAAACATTAAGATTTTTAAAATCTCTACATTGAGTATCAAAGATAAATTATGCGTTAAACTTCCATTTAAAAATCAAAGGAAGAAAACATAATGATAAATGAGTTGAAACACATTCAACGAGGAAAGAAAAACTTCACCAATGTCGACAAGAAAGAATCCTGTGAAAAAGTCCTTTTATTTCTGGTGGCTCTCTTCAAAATTTACCGATTACAAGCTTACTTGGGCGCATAGATCAACCCTTTTACATTAAAATTACATGAATAAATAGGAGATATCACCCCTCAAGCTTAGGAAGTCCGATTCAACCACCTCGGCCAAAAATAACAACAAATCCCCAAAAATATGGAACTATTTGCCATGAAAGACAAGCCAAATTTCTACAAAAAATTGGTCAACGCAGACATATGTTTCTCTTTAATGGTGACACCTATGTAAAATATGGAGGAGTTTATTTTATATGATAATGTGTTGGAAAAAAACCTCTTTTGGTTTTTCCAAATTCATCTCCATCTCGCCGAAATATCTCCCGCAAAATGAGGACTAAAACAGGAAAAATCGGAAACCTGAAAAAGGGGTTGAAATATGGCTTCGATTCTCCCAACTGGTGGCACTTGTGAAAACTGTGAAAGTTATTTTTTCTCTTCAACCCGTTATGAACAAAAACCTCTCTCGTTTTTTGAAAATATGTTTCTGTTTGCCCGGAATCATTCTGGGAAAAAGATTGGTCAAGCTGGTAAAAATACGATTTTTTCACTTTTCAGAAGGGCGGTTTTGGAGGGCAGAGTGGTTTTGGTCGTACCCCCCTAAGGTGGTAAGTGGTATTGGGAGGGGGGTCCGAGTCCACCAGGAGGTGACACTTGTCCCTCCCAATACCACCAACTCGGACCCCAAGGTGGTGACAGGACATGAGAAGGGGGGGTCCGAGTTGTACGAGATGCATGCGTGAGTGGGTAGTAAACTTTAGGATAGTTTAATTTTTTAGTTTTTATGTTTTTTAATATTGTTTCTTTTATTTTATTTGCTTATTATTTCATGTTTATCTTATGTTGTAATTTGTTTTTATTTAAATTTTGTTATATTTTGTGTTTTGTTTTATATATAGTTTTTTTTATTATCGTTTTATTTTTGTTATATGTTTTATTTAATATTTATATTTTGTTTTATATATTTTTATATTTTTTGATTTAATGTTTAATTAATATATGTTTTTTATTAATTGGATTTTATATTAATTAATGTTTAATGTTGTTTTATTTTAATGTTTAACACTAACCTAAATTAACCTAAACACTAACTTAATTATTAGTTAATTAATTAATTAATAATTAATTAATTATTAATTAATCTAACCTATTCTAACTATACTAAATTTTATTACTAACATTATTATCCTATTGTTTCTTTATTTAGTATCAATTACCCTATTAAACTAACCAATATTTTATTATCCTAAGTTTGTTTATGCAGGGATGAGTGGCGAGCAAAATGTAATGAAGGGTGAGGGATTGAAAGATGTAGCAAGGTGATGAAGGATTGGGCGAAATGGGTGGAGGGGGAAATGGAATCAACCGAGCCCAGTAAGTTGAATGTCTTCATCATGGGGGCAACGCCAAATAACAGCTGAAGAATCGGGTTAGCTATGATTATAGGACCCCCAACAGTCTAAAATGGATTATCATAGTTGTCAAACATGGATTATCATAATTAATAGGATTTACCTAGAGGAGGTCAATTTTCAAGAACATTGTGTTGGGAATTTTTGGGTAGTGTAGTCACATGGACCTTGGCCAAACCAACTTGCGAGAACTTACAGAACTCCGTTATGCTGCTCGTTTTGGATTTTATGCCCTTGGACCAAACTGGCCACATGCCCTTGAATGACTTGAGGAGGAAAGTTGCAACTCGTGATAAAACTCAAAACGAGACTCAGATGGATGAACCATCAGTTTCATTGAAACAAGAGCATCGATTTTCATCTAGTGGGGCCCCTATCCTATCATTTTGTCGATCGAAAAACCATTTTTTGGAGTATCTCCAAAAATAGGGTTTTGCTTAATGAGGCAGAATGCAATTTCTGAAGAGGTGGTATATTTTCAGGAACAATGTGTCAAGAATTTGTGGGTAGTGTAGTCACGTGGGCCTTGGCCAAATTGACTTGTGAGAGCTTACGTAACTTTGTTATGTTTCTCGATTTGGATGTTATGCCCCCAAACCAAATTGGCCACATGTCCCTTAATGGCTTGAGGAGGTGAGTTGCAACTCGTGATAAAAATCAAACTAGGACTCGGATGGAAAAACCATCCATTGCATTGGATCTGGAGCACAGGGTTTCAGCTAGTGGGGCCCCTCCGTTGTCATTCCGTCGACTGGAAAATCATTTGTTAGAGTATCTTCGTCACTGGGGTTTTTCTCAATGAGGCATAGTGCAATTTCTGAAGAGGAGGTCAATTTCCAAGAACATTGTGTTGGTTGTTTATGGGTAGTGTATTTACATGGGGCTTAGTAAAACCAACTTGTGGGAGCTTATGAAAAACCATTATGCTACTCAGTTTGGATTTTATGCCCCCAGACTATGGCCACATGTCCGTGAATGGCTTGAGGAGGCGAGTTGTAACTCGTGATAAAACTCAAACTAGGACTCAAATGGATGAACCATCAGTTGCATTGGATATAGAGCACTTGGTTTCAGCTAGTGGAGTCCCTCTGTTGTCATTTTGTCGACCTGGAAACTGTTTGTTGGAGTATCTTCGGCACTGGGGTTTTGTTCAATGAGGCATAGTGCACTTTCTGAAGAGGAGGTTGTTGGTGTATAAATATGTTCAATATATTACACTCATTTATATGTCAATCTAGGATTTGTAATCAAAAGATTTTTTGCACTATATGTGCCGAGAACAGGTAACCTACCTATGTCTGTTGTATCTAGCTTAAGTAGGAAATAATTAATAACATAATAATTTGTTTCTAGGATTTCTGAATGCTTCACACAAATTTAAACTTAGAAGAGAAAACTGATAACAAAGCTTCTCAAACAAACATCCAATCAAAAGGTTCTTTCTTAGGTGACGAGTTTGTTCATTCCAGTCTTATGAAATGGAGAGATGAACTTAAGATCTTATTTCGTATAGCAATTGAAAACAGTGATTAACAATCAATTTTAGTCACTCTTTAACATAAATTAATCCCAACTCTATTCTATTCAATCAAACCTTCTTTAGTATAGGGAGAAACCAACAAGACTGAGAGACTTCATTATAGAACATGAAGATAAGAGATAAAGTCCTATGGTTCCTATACCACTGAGAATACCACAATGACAAACTCAAAATAACACTCTCTTTGCTTAGCAGTTCCACACATCATATTTTTTTCAATTAAATGTCAACCTGCAGAAGTAGAAAAGGAAACTATCTATTTTGTCCAATATCTAATTACTGACATTGATTCAAAAAACAATTATTCTATGTTGAACTTTAAAATATATTTTGAAATTATTGACAACACACAACTATTAAATACCCACACAATCACACAAAGCATGTATAGGGAGGTTTACCTTGGTTGGGGTGGTGGGCCCTTGCCAAACCAACAAGGTACCTCTAAAAATATAACAAACTAAAACATTCTAATCATACTCATGAATTGCACAACAAATCATTGTATTCCTTCAACTGGTAAATTGAATCATCAGTTCATCATCTTATACATTATGAAAATATGTGTTATTATTCTCTTGCTACTTGCTTCATTACCTTCCTTTTCTGTTATATCGCCTATACAACATCCCTTATAAAGAAGGTAAGACGATACTATCAATATCTAAGGATAAGAATCAAATAGTTTTTAAAATATTACAATTGGTATTTCACATCGAATCTCTAGGGATGGACTTCATCCTCATGACACGAAGTGCATGAGTGATGAATTCTATCGTGATCTCTAAAACTGCTTTAGAGACTTTGATCCAACTGACTTCTTGGAATATCCATCAGCATACTCGTTCAATAGGTGAATTATGGAAACAGGGGTTTGGTACCAGATAAACACAGTCACCACTCTGAGTACCAGATTAGGCGCACGGTCAGTACCAGAATGGGCGCAAGACTTGGTACTGGAATAGTGCAAAGTGTGTTGGTACCAAAAGCGATGTTGAGTTGTGCTAGTACCGGATGTCATGTTGTGCGGGTGCCGGAATAATGCTGAGTGGATAGATCATAATAGGTGGATCTTTTGGTACCAGAATAGACTTGGTACCGGATCACGTTGTAGCTGTAGTACCGGAATGCGCTATAGATATAGTACCAGAATATTGAGGTACTGGATCAAACTGCTTAGGAGTCAAACGATTAGGATCATACAAAATCAAACAATTAATCGAATTAACTCAATAAAACTAAACAAATCATGCCTTAATCATAAGTTACCTCTATATGCACATGAACAAGGTCATCAAGTGTATTTATGGAGGAAATAGTCAAGTATATACTCATAGCATAGGCAAAATAGGCTCATATACAAGGTAATATAGGGCATTAGAAGTGTCAAAATGGAGACTCAACATTTCCCCCATGCTAAAGTCATTGCATGTCCTCATGAAACAACATCAAAACTGATACTCAAAACTTTTTGCAAAATTGAACCATTCCCCATCATTTCTCTGGTTGTAGGATGTTAAAACCAGAAGCTTCACTCCTCATTTCCTTCTTAATTACTCTGGTGTATTGGATCAATCGTGAGACTTTGTTGAGTTTAGCAGAGACCTTTGGATTCTTTTCTTTTCATTGTGCATTCTCTGCCTTAATGTGCCTATCCAATACCTGGTACTCTGCAACTTCTTGTTTCAGCTTCCCAATCTTCATTATCAATTGTTGTTTTCTTAGAGATTTGTCTAGACTAGATGTGGTTGTTTGCTTAATCACCTCCTCTTAGGATTCCTTTTCCTTTCTTGACCCCCTCAAAGTTTCTGTCACCAACCCCTCTGTCTCACTAATCGTATCTCCTTAGCCACCTTCTTCTTTTGGAGAATTCGGGATATCAATGGGCTCTCTTTGAAGAGAAGGCATATGTGGAACTATTTTCTTCTTGGCCATGCTTCTGGTGGTCCTTCATATAGAAAATGAGACTTCCTCAGATTTGCTGATGGGGGAAGTATCCTAAAAAAACTTCCTCTTTTTCATCTTAATGGAAGTTATAGGCCTAGACACTTGTTTCTCCTGTGTTGATTTGATTTTTATCTTGAAGGGATGAAGTTTGGGTCCTAGAGTCTACCCTTGCTGATAAGTCTTTATCTCCATTCTGGAATATTGAGGTGTAGGCTCGGAAATTTGCTTCTTTCGAGCCTTCCCTGTTTTGAGTTTACCTTTGTTTCCACTTGTCATCTGAGGAGTTTCTTCTAACTCGCTAACCGGTTTTTGAGGAGATATAATAACTACCTCAGAGGTCTTTTCCAACTCCTTAACCGATTCTTGAGGGGGCTCAACATTTGCCTCAGGGATATCATGTGAAATCTCTTGTTGATATGTCTTCTTCCTCTTTCATTTCTTACTCTGTGACAGTTGATATTTAGGACTTGAGACTGGGCTAGGTACTTTAGACTAGGCAGGATTCTCCTTCTTAGATGTGGTGGGTCATTCTATGATGGGTTCTGCTGACACACTCTCCTTTTGATCCCTTTTCTTTCTTTTCATGTTGAGGTCATGGGTCTTTTCCAACTGGCTGGCTGGTTTTGGTGATAACTCAACGGTTGCTTCAAGAGAACTATCTGATTGTTCCCCTAGATCAAAGTCCTTATGTCTTTTAGCTTTTGGAATCGAGGTTGGACTTATTTTCTGAGATTGGGTGGCTTTCTTCTTTATGGATGTAGTAGGTTTCCCTACAACATACTTTCCTTTCTCCAATCCCTCAATAGGTTGGGATTATTTGGGTGTAACTATGGCTTCTTGACCTCCTAATTCCTTCCCTCTATCTTTCTTTTCCTTTCTACTGGATCCCTCACTATGTCTTCCTGCTTCCTATTCCTCTACAGATTTGGACATTACTTCTTGAGAAAAATTCTGTTGGATTAGTTGCTTCCAACTAGCACCTTGTGTCCTCAAGGCATGGACAGCCAAAATTTTTATTAGTCCATGGTGATGGAGGCTAGTTTCAGGTTTCTTGGAAGCTGATTTCACTCCTCTCACCATTTTATTTAAACTCATCCATAGGAAGTGAGGAAAATCAATTTGTGGCCCCCCTTCAAAGTGTGATAAAAGGTTCAAATGGTAAATGAAGGTTATTGCATACCTCCCTTCACAGGTGAGAAATATATGCAAACTCATGAGCATCATCCAATATTCATCTTTGATGTAGCTTAAAGGAATGCCCTTAGTCCAATCGGGGTCTTGATGTTTTGGCTTGAGAAATTTTTGACCAAGCTTCCTGTCAACAATCACCCTCTTGAAGTATTTCCCTAGCCGAAGGGAGGCCTATAGCTTCTTCTATGGTGGCCTTCGAAATTTTCAACTTCATATCTCCAAACTGCACACTTTCTCCATCATATGTTTGCACAAAAGAAAGAGATACTCTTTCATGATGGCCTTTAAAATTCTCCAAAAATGGGACCCAACCGACCTGTTCATATTTTTCCCTACAAGATTGATATTTTGTTGTTTCCCTGTATAATTGAAATATGGGCTCATGCCTGTCAACCCCTGGGCCCCATGCTATCTTAAAAAAATTCTTTAGGGCATATGAGGCATAGAAAGAGGATCTAGGGTTGAGTACCAAATCAACGTAGATCATGATGGAGTACCCAATCAGTGTAGATCGTGATGGAGAATCAAAAGGGGATAAGTATGCAAAATATACGAAGGCACGGGATCATAGTGTGAATGCATGTGGTGTGACAGTAAAATGGTAAATAATGCTCAGGAGATGTAGTGCAGATATGAACCAACTCTCTGCGAGGTAAGAAGAAACCTAGAACCACTTAAGTCCTAGACTTGATGAAGGAGCGCAATAGTTGTGCCAAAGATCCCTCAATGTGTTAAGTCTAGGAGAAAGAGTGTAATGCTCTTAAATCCTTCATAACTGATGAAGCTCAGGAGGGATAGCGAGAAATTCAAGTATTGAAAGGGAGTATCCTTTCGTTTGGAAGTTGAACAGATGAGATCCGTTCAGGAAGATCTGAGGTCTATCACAACCGTTAGATTTGAGGAAGGAACGCAGGAGTTATCACCTTGAATTCTTCAGCCTTCGTAGGTCCGATGAATGTTGATAATCATCGTGAAAGGGACGAATCCTTTGAATTCTGAAACCTGAAATTACGATGTGACCTGGGCCGTAGATCTAAGGATCTATCAGGACCCACATCAACTGTCGGATCAGTGAGTTCAAAGTTCGTGTGACGAGTGAATCGTGTGTTGGTGCAACTAAACCTCTAAAATTCGAAATCATGATGTGATCTGGGCCTTAGATCCTAGGATCTATCGGGACCCACCTGGACCATCAGATCAGAGTCCAAACGACGAGGAACGAGCATAGAGGAGATCAGATCTCAACAGTTAGATCAAATCACGTGGACCAACAACCGTTGGATCTAGAGGAAAGTGCACAAGATTTAACCTTTTTGGAGTTGCACAAGAGAACAAACTCGTCAAGTTCGAGTTTTTGAAAGGATCCTAGCGATCCATTGAGAAGGGATGCATGGCGAAAGATCAGTTTTTCACTAACTTGCAACTTGGGAAGTTAGAGATAGGATTCGTGAGAACTCATGAAGTCCAAGTTCACAAAAGGATCACAGTCATTGATCGAAGGAGGGATCTGGATTGTTCATCTGGAAAATGGTTATTGGGAAATTGAGAATCAGGAAACAGAGGTAAGCCAACCTCCAAAGTTGCAAAACACAAAATCTCGATTTGCGAGAGAGGAGATCAGGAACGTTGCATCACGAAAGACCATGGACCATTGATCTAACTCTATCAGAAGATCGAGGATCGAAAGAGTCAGGGTGGACTCACATCCAAATACCTGAGACGCGAACTCGCGATTTGATCGCAGCCGTCGATCGAAGGGAGAGTGTGGACCGTATATTGGGTCTTGGAGGGAGTTTGCATATTGAACTTCAAAGAGGAGAAGTGAACTTCCCTCGGGAGACGTGAAACATGAAGTCTTGAAGCGCTTGGTATTTGGGCCCTAGGTTATCGCCCAACGTCTCAATCAAAGGAGCCTAGCGAGAGGAGCTAGCTCCTAGAGGATTCTCCAATCGGGAAATCGGTATTTCGGGAGTCGAGAAAATGAAGGTGAATCATATCGGGAGTTCTAATACACGAAATCTCGACGCGATCTGGACCATCAGATCGTGGAAGAATTGGGACCGTTGATTTGTGGCGAGGAGATATCGATATTTTAGATATCGAGAGACAAGAGATGAGTGACCCTCCAACTTCGCGAAATGCGTAGTCCCGATAAGCACTTCAGGTTGAGCCCCTGGTCACAGTCGGTGGTTGTATGAAAGAGGAGCTAGCAAGTGTTAGACCCTCGTCGGGAGAGTAGAGATCGGGAGAGTCGAGGTGACTCACACAAAAGGACCCGATACGCGATTTCATGACGCACCTTTTAGTTAGGCTTTTGGTCATGGGTAGTGGTCACGTGGAGGGAGCTTGTGCCTGGTGCTAGGTCGCATGGGTGAAGTCTTAAAAATACCCCTGGATTGATTTCTTAGAGATTCCAGTAGGGAACCAAAGAGTTTCTTCAGCTCAAGAATTTTGAAGGTCCATTGACCAGGATTAGAGACCATGGATGGAGGATTCGACTAATTGAAGAAAAAAAAAATTTATTTATCCCCCATCGTGGGTGTGTTACATGTAGCTATAGGAGGTTTTTCCTGCTAGCACCCGATCCATTTCTAATGAGAATTTGGGATTCCTAAAAGAAATACAGATACTAGATGATATAGGAACTACTCAGGAATTCCTACATAGTATAAAGGCAAAAAAGCTAAAATCTATGATTTTGAAGCTAGACCTTAAGAAGGCGTATGACTTCATAAATTGGGATTTTTTAAGATTTTCTTTATTATAATCAGTATTTGGCCTACCTACTACTAACTGGATTTTGAGTTGTGTGACTTCAACCACTTATACAATACTGATAAATGGGGAGCCTACATCTTTCTTTCAGAGTGGTAGAGGCTTAAGATAGGGTTGTCCACTATCGCCCTTACTTTTTATTTTTGTAATGGAAGGAATCAACTTATCATTTAAGAAGGGACGGGCTGATGGGAAGCTATCAGGGATCAAAGTCTTCAGAGTTATTAATATCCTACATCTATTTTTTGTGGACAATGTCCTCATAATGTCAAAGGCCTCACCAACAAAATGGTTGGAAATTGAAGGAATTTTATCAGTATTCTATAAAGCGTCAGGCTTAGAAGTTAATCCACAGAAATATCTCTTCTATACTTATGGGGTTCAACATGAGGTTGTAGATACTTTCAAAGTATTTTTTCCATACAATGTTTTTTATCTTGAGGATGGTTTAAACTATCTGGGTTACTTCTTAAAATCAGACAATTGCAAGGTTGTAGATTAGCGTTGGCTTATTTCAAAGTTTGAAAATAGAATTAATCAGTGGTGCAATCGTTGGATGTCCCTGGGGGGTGATTTGTTCTTATAAAAGATGTCCTGGAGAGCCAGCATGTGTATTGGATGGCTATTGGTGTATAAATATGTTCAATATATATCTTACACTCATTTAAATGTCAATCTAGGATTCGTAATCAAAAGAGTTGTTACACTATATGTGCCGATAACAAGTAACCTACCTAAGTCTGTTGCATATAGGAAATAATTAATTACATACAAACTCTGTTTCTAAGATTTCTAAATACTTCATACACCCTTGAACTTAGAAGAGGAAAAATGATAATGAAACTTCTTCACACAAACAACCAATCAAAAAGATTTTATCCTAGAAAAACAAGTCTATTCATTCCAAGCTCATGAATAAAAGAGATGAATTTGAGAAGCTTGTCCCCTGTAGCAATCAAAACAGTAAATAGCAATCAACTCTAATCACTCTTGAAATCGAAATCAATTCCAGCTTCATGTAATTCAAACAAACCTATGTAGTACAAAAAACAATCAATATAATTGAAAGGCTTCATTATGGAACATGAAGTAAAAATATGAAATCCTATTATTTATGTACCCACTAAGAACACTATTGTCTCACACTCAAAATAACAATATTTGTTTACTAAGCAATCCCACACATCAGATTCTTAAATGTTATCCTACAAGAAAAGAAAGGAAACTAACTGCTCACACTAATTCAAAAGCAAGAGATTATGTGTTGAATATTTACAATGCATTTAAAAAAACATTGACAAAACATACCTATTAAATACTCACACAATCAGACAAAGAATATACAGAGAGGTTTACCTTAGTTGGGATAGTGGGCCCTTGTTGAACCAACAAGGTTCCTCTAAAATGATAGCAGACTAAAGCATTCTAATCATACCCAGAGATTGCACAAATAGCATCTACAATCCTTCAATTGATTAAGTGGAATAGAAACTCAGCATTTCATTTCCCAGCATAACAATATATATCATTCTCCAAAAACCAATCTTACATCATAGCAATTTCTCTCCCTTTTGGCTTAGCCATCACTCAATTTATATGATTTTTACGTTACAAATTTGGATCTAGACAATCCAATCCAAATCAAAACCATTTTCCATCAATGGAGGTCAAGTACAACCATTAGCTAATCAAGGAAATGCAGTTCCCACAAATCTGGGCATGATCTTAGAATTTCTGGAAAATTGGCAAAGATTTAGGATGGATCGTTCCCCCTGAGCTGGAGGTCCACATGTATGCGATATCGAGATGTTGGCCCATGATACCGAATGAAAACACCACTCTAGACAAAACCCATGTCCCCAAATTTTGAGCTTCATTGTCATCAGCCCAGAAATCGAGGTGAAAATCTAGTACCGGAATGTTGGTACCGAAATCTTGTAGGTAGGTGTTCAGTACCGGAATACACACAGTCACACCATGAGTACTGGATTAGCACAGAACAGATGTTGGTACCATATTAGTCACCTAGGAAATACCAGATCAATGTTGCTTAATATTCAAACGATTAGGATCATACAAAATCAAACATTAAATCAAATTAACTCAAGAAAAACTAAACAAATCATGCCATAATCATAATTTACCCCTTATGCACATGAACAAGGTCACTAAGTGGATTTATAGAGGAAACAGTCAAGTATACACTCATAGCATAGGTAGAATAGGCTCAGATAGAGGGTAATATAAGGCATTATAAGTGTCAAAATGGAGACTCAACAATAGCCCTGGAAAATATCTCGGCCTTTGTTCTCAATCGGATCAGACAATTGATCTTCTCCTTCTTATGGTCAGACATGAGAGGTAAATAACATTTACATCTCTATAGGTTGGAGTCTATCACAAAGCCAAAACGTTTTGGTGGTTGAGGGTTAAGAAATTTACAACTCTTCAACGTATCTTTGTTGGAAAATGCTTTATGGAGAGTCTTACTAAAAGATGGAATCTGGCACCGTGTAATAAAGTACAAGTATCTACCCTACAACTCAGTTTATACCTAGCTCATATCGGCAATAGTTCCTACTTCTCGAGCCTCACAAATCAAAAGGAACACTAAACACTGACTTGGAATATGTTTTAAAAAATATTGAGGAAAAATGAAACACTCTACTACTGGATGAAGAAGAACTGTGGCATCAAAGAAGTAGGGAGATCTGGATAAAAAACGGGGATAAAAACACAAAGTATTTCCACCATTTTGCTAGCAAGAGGAGGAAAAACAAATACATCT
>SNQJ01S0224429.1:0-14782 GCA_010110895.2 Picea sitchensis | reverse complement strand
CATTGAACAAAGGGGCCTTATTGGTTGAATTTCCTTCATGGCTTGACATGTTTAAGCTCTAGGATCTACCCTTAGATAAAAGGGGTTGGCTCTGATACCAAATGTTGGACAACTGAGAGTGGGGGGGCGGTGAATCAGTTGTTACCGTGCTTAAACAATTATGCTTATTTTAAAATATTTACAAGGCACTCAATGATGATCACAATAATGCAGGGAAATAAACAA
This sequence comes from Picea sitchensis, assembly GCA_010110895.2. Taxonomy (NCBI): domain Eukaryota; kingdom Viridiplantae; phylum Streptophyta; class Pinopsida; order Pinales; family Pinaceae; genus Picea; species Picea sitchensis. Next base: position 14,557 of record SNQJ01S0224429.1, on the reverse strand, counting down.
TGGCACATTCAACATCAGTCAGATATATGAGAAACACATAGACAAATATTTCCCAAGGAAACCCATACAGGGTAAAAACCTCTTCTTCTTTATATGATAAGTATTATTTACACTCTTTACATTATCATACATATGAGCACCAACTCATTGTGAGGCTACAACCTTTATTTTGCAAGCTGCAACTTGCTGAGAGTACCAACTTTCTGTTTTTCTCTAGCACCCACTAGAAGGAAGCACCAACTCCCTAGTTTCTCTAGCACCAACTAGAAGGAAGCAACAACTCCCTTGATTCTCTAGCACCAACTAGAAGGAAGCACCAACTCCGTGTGTTCAAGCACCCACTTGAACCTCTGAGGACAACAGTCCTCCCTAGCACCTCCCTACCACCCTGGATTATGTATATGAAATACTGAAACATATTTCAGTGATATAGTGTTCAATAACAGCTTATTAGTCTCATCATTGTTCTGCAAGATTTTGCTACTCAGACTTCCTCACTGTCTTCCATCATGCATCCGTAGCCCATTCTGTTCTTCTGCTTTTTATGCTCTGTGCGCCATGTCCATTCGTTGCACAGTTCTTCTTCTATTCTCTTCAGCTACTGCACTTTGATCCTTCTTCATGCATGAATCACCTTCAACAACAACATCCACAGCAACTCCAGCAGCAACAACAACCCAATCTCTTCTCTGTACGATCTATTTATAGCTTCTGTGCACCTTGTGCATGCAATATTCTCCATTCCTCTGCATGATCATACCGCGCCAATTTCCTCCACATATCAAGTGATTTGCCTGATCATCATCACAACTCTTCAACTTCTCTGGTGGTTCCCACCACGTGTCCAACATCACTGGGTGTTCTACTGAGATTCCTCGGCCTCTCTGGCAGTTGAGACTCTTCGTCTTCTCTGGCATAGTCGAGCTTATCCTTTATTTTTCAGTTACAGACTTCAATGCTCATCCACCTGTCAATCCCTCTAAGAATCATATTCCTTCACTAGATGAAGTTTGGAGACTCTTCATCTCCTTTGGCGATCACACAGAGGTCTCTTCGAATTCTCTGGTAGAGACCATCAATTGTTTCTAGCAGTTACACTGCGAGGAGCAATATTAGCCCTCTAATTATGCTCAAATTCACCTACACCGTTGGATTGGCTCCATGCGATCTTGCATTCATTTCGGCATTTCAGCATTCGACAATTAGGAATTCGAGTGACCAAGTGTCTCGACACTCCCAGTCGCGATCCCCGAAAAGGATCTTGGTTGCTCTAGCTCTTTCCTCCATCTCTTGCCCATGTGACCAAGGGTTGTGACCACATCCTTTATTCAACAACTACATTTGGTAATTTCGTGTTCCGACACTTCGACACTCCTGTGGTTATGTTTCTTTCCTCTCCAAGTCGTGATTCGCGAAACTCTAAAATGGGGTCGTATCAACAGTCTAGAATCTTGGTGTATTGACGGTCCAAATCTTATCGTGAGTTTGCATCTCGCGATTCCTGTGATAGAGGTTCTCGTTGCTCCAAGTCGCGATAGGCGAAGCTCCGAGATCGAACTTAGATCAATGGTTCAGAATCTTGGTGTATTGATGGTCCAGATATCATCGTGAGTTCACATCTCACAATTCCTGTGATGGAGGGTCTTGTCACTCCAAGTCATGATAGGCGAATCTCCGAGATGGAGCTTAGATCAACGGTTTGGAATATTGGTGTATTGACGGTCCATATCTCATCGTGAATTCGCATCTCGCGATTCCTGTGATGGAGGTTCTCATCACTCTAAGTCGTGATAGGCGAGACTCTGAGATGGATTTGGATCAACGATCTAGAACAAACCTCGATCTGACAGCTAAGATAGTTTTCATGATTTCGCATATCGCGAATTCGAGAGGTTAGAGAACCCTGCTCCTTTGAATTTCCAGTCAGTGACATGACAATCTTTCGCCACGTGTCCTATGATTCGACGGTCCAGATCTGATCTTGATTCAATGGCTCAGATCATATCGTGATTTCGACATTCTTGTTGCAAAGTGTTTCCACACTCCAACTTCCGGTATCCGAAACCCCAATAGCCAAAACTCCGAAATGGAGTTGGACCACCACTTCGATCTTGCACTTTAAAGGATAAGCAGGTTCTTGCTAATCCAACGATGGTTGGACCTTGCACTCAGATCTAACACCAAAGATCTTTCCTCCATCTTTTCTCTCCTCCTGTCTAGATTCAGATCTGACGGTCATCGGGAATTTTGAATGGGATCCAACGATCAATGTCGCTTCTCTTCCCGATCTTACGCATCCTCCTTACTTAGAAAAATTTCTAAGTGTCAAAGGCCTGGACCTTTGATCCGCCTGAGATCCTGAGTACGCTATCTCTCTTGAGCTTTGGAAATGAGTTAACCTCATCCCTGGGGCACACCTACGCACTGTGTGCAACTCTGCGCTAATCCTCCTTAGCTTACGTTGTTCCTGTTTTGCCATCGATGCACACACTGTTCTTGCCATCAATGACAAGAACACACTGTTTGTAAAACATGCCAACAGGTTGCTTCCAGAATTACTCTCTCTGTCAAGGTTAAGGTGCTCGAGGGTGGCTTCGGCCTATGGTTGGGTGAAAATATTGCTATATTGTCTATGGTTAAATGAGCACACCTCATATTTCTAACAGGTTATGGGCCCACACTATCTTCAGATAGTCTAACTGTTAGAAGATAGATTGGGAAGATTTTCACTCAAGTTACAATTGCAGTTGCAATCAATTTTTTTGTTGCAACAACGAAACCCTAACCCTCTTGTTGAGGAACCTTAAGTGAAGATATTAACCTAATTCTTGGATATCCTAGTGCACCCTAGACTAGCACACCTCTTGGTACTCTTAGCAAGCTAAGACGTGAAGTTTGAGTTTTTGGTCAAAGTCTAAGGTTGACCAAGTCAAAGTAGTGATGACTTACTCTATGAAGTCAAAAAACAAGTTAGAAGGGGATTCTAACTTCAGAGCATGGAAGAAAAAGGATTGACTTCATCCTTGCCTAGAATAAAATGTTGGATATCATGAAAGGAAATATCGTGGAACCACAGTCTGAAGAAGGAAAAGAGAAGGAACCTCATAACGTTGCAGTTATGGAGAAGTTCAAGGACAATAACATTAATTCCATGAGTATCATAGTGGACTCTGTAAAATACCATTTGATGCCCTTCATCTCTCATCTTGACTCATCTATAAGAATGTGTACTATGCCCTAACTAATCTCTTCTCAGTCAAAAACATTGGACAAGTAATGAGTCTGAAGAATGAGCTTCGTGACATGAAAATGAATGATGATGAAAGCATAACATCAGACTTTGTGATAATCTCTTAGTTAAGATATCAACTACAAGCTATTGAATAAATCATTTCAAGGAACTGGTAAATATAGTACTCAACAACCTTCCCAAGACATGGGATGCATTTGTTGCAAGCATGAACACAAGAAAGGAATATCTCACATTTGAAGAACTTGGACTTGTCGTGCACAAGAAGAATCAAGTATTAGCACAAAAGAGAAATCCCAAAATAAATATGATGATCAAGCCTTCACAGCAAAAATTCAAGAATTTCATGAATAAGAGGAAGTTTGGCCTAAGGAAGGAAACAAATGAAGCATCAGTTGCCAAAGAAAGGGAACCCTCAAAGAAGGCCAAGCAAGATAAAACATACTTCTTCTTCTAAGACAAGGTAACAATATTATTCATAGTTCTTGTACATACCATGTTTACATAGTTTCTGTACATATATTGCATATCTATTTCTTAGAATATAAGATGTTCAAGTGAAACGATACCTATGAAAGACTAACAAGATAAAGATTGCTATCATGATGACTACAAGTCAAGAAATACACATGAAAATATGAAGTACATTGAAAATCCTTGGTAACACTTCCTTTGGAAGTTATTACATAAGTAACAACTGCAAGATAAGCCAAAATTAGAATAAAATTTGAAGAAACCCAGAAGAATTCAAAAAACAAAGAAGTCAACAATGAAGAGGAAATTAGAAAAAAACTTGTGACACTTTGTAGAAGGAAATAAGGATGGATACATAAGCATGGACTCTCTTAGATGGAGGGAGATGATTATAGAATTCCAAAAGAAGAGCATGCATTCATGCATGAAGCAAGGATTAGGAGGGAGCTAATCCTAAATGATATGATCCATTGAGGATTATGGAGTATCTGTCCATGTTCCAATTGAAAGTAGCAGCCATGATAAACAACACGTGTTCAATTTGACTCTAGAAGAAGTCTTCTTTGAAAAGAAGCCTTAAAGTATCCTTGGTTTTCCATCTACATCCATGATCCTATGATGAAAGAAAGAAGTTGGAATATTCAGGGCATATAGAAGACCCCATGGACCCAAGAGCTAAAGAGAGGCATGAGGAAGAACATGAACATTCCAAGAAAGAAAGAAAAAAAAGAACAACCAGTTATTATATCGAGAATCACAAGACTACCAGCTTGGTTTGAACCCACTAAGAAGAAAAAAGACTTATGAATGGAAGCATTGCAAGATTCAAAGGTTCTTCCAAAAGGAGGGAGAAGACTATGACAACAACTTGTTTCGGTAAACCAGATATACCTCTTGCAATATCCATGGATTGGAATTTACATGTAAAAGACTGCTCTTCCCAATAAATCAAGTGAGAAAGAAGCTAATACCAGAAAGAGACCCATGTATGAAGATATAACAAGACCTTGTATGGATTCAAACAACCCAATGCAGAGTATTTCATATACAACAGAAGCGTCATGAAAACATTTTATAAAAGAGATAGCGTATCATAATAGTTACTCAGAAGTCTGAGATGATGGATTGTTAATCCATGGAAAACTCTCACAATGACAGAAGAAGTGCTACTTGGATACGTTTCAATTTGAGATTTTCCACGATGTCATGAGTTAGCAGGAAACAAATGTGTTGAACTCATGATATATTGTAATGATCAGAGCTAAATGAAGCCTTCAGAGAAAACTAGGGTTCCATGATAGATCGAAGTACATTGAGATCAAGCATTATATTCTCCGTGATGAAGTCCAGAAAAGAGAAGTGGTTCTCCAATATATCTCCATAGATGAGAAAATAACAGATATTTTGGTAAAGCCTCTGTCCAAGATGAAAAGTTTGTGTACTTAAGAAACAAGATGGGGTTCGTGGAGACGACTTCCTTATTGAAAAAGGAAGAGATTACTCCCAGGTTGGGAGGGAGCACTGATGTGTTATTGATTTATGGATAGTCATTTTTCAGTTCGAAATTTTTTCCAGGATGAGCATTTCCTTTCCAGTTCGGAAAGTGGTTTGATATTTCTAACGAACAAGCATTTTCCAGTTCAGAAAATGGTCTAGATCAGATAGTCATTTTCGTAATGAAAATGGTATGAGATATTGTTGATGTACCATAGACAATGATTCCCCTTGTGTCTAGTGTGGGGAAATGGTCTAGGACAATCATTCTTCTTGGAATTCACTCTAAGTAGTGGTCAAGTAGAATGGTCCACCTCGTCGGGCAATCATTCTTTTGAAGTTTACAATTGTGAGCAATTTCGAAGAATGGTCCATTTTGGAGGTTGGTGCAAGACAATCATTTCCATCAGGAAATGGTCCAGACAATCATTCCCTAGGGCATACTCATTCTATCAAAGTTGCACTATGGTTAGTGCTAGAGGAATGGCCCAGTTAGGTGAATGTTCCAGGTTTAGCAATCAGTGACAGATATTCCCTAGGGAAAACTCATTCTCTCCAGGTTGCACTATGACAAGTGTCGGAGGAATGGCCCACTTAGGTGAATGGTCCAGGCTCATAAATCAAGGACAATTATTCTTCTATGCTTGAGAAGAATAATCCAGATAGCCCATGGATGATGTTTTACATTCTGAGGACATATGTTCTTCTAGATCTCATAGATGTGAGTGGAAGAATGGCCCAGATGACTCGATTTATATCATGATATTGTTTTATGCAGGTTGATATCAAATGATATGATTGCTATGGAGATTCTATTTATTTGGATAGTAGATGTATGCTACTATGGTGGATGTATTTCACTAGTTGTAACTATGTGTCACTGATTAAGTATCCATGTGCCACTTGGTGTGGTTGTGTACCACTGGATAATAGGTGTGTACTACAATGGATAGACATAGTTGTGTTCAATTGAATGACATTGTTCTGATTTCCATGTAGACTATCATTAGTGTTGAAAATGATTATCAGCTAGATGGATAGTCAGTGTGCTAATGGACAGACATTCTCCAGACAAAAAATGGTTCAGGACATTTATTCTTCTAGGACATATCTTTGGATTAGAAGAATAGTCCTTGTAGCCCATGGTGTGGCTTCCAACATCTGTTGGAATAGTTATTCTTCTAGGACATATGTCCGGATTAGAAGAATGGTTCTTGTATCACTATGTCGAGTGAGTGACTTATTCAACATCATGCCTAATTACTCAGATGGAGTATGGCTTCGAGAGATGATGCAGTTGATGCTATCAGATGATAATGATAGTGATGATGGTTCTCATGATCTAATGATGAGATAGTCTGTATGACTATGATGATGTTATCGGTTGAATGGCATGTTTGTGCTCAAGACCATTTCTTTCAATACCTCCCTAGCTAGGAGGGAGTGTTGATATTATGGTATTTGCAGGAGGTATTAACCTCCACGTGTAACCCTAACAAGAATAGAATATTCTGGGAAGCAAGAAGAAACCCTAAAGCATTAACATAACCCTCGAAGATAAGTCGGCTAAAATAAATATTTAATATTGAGTTTTTAGCCTCCAGAATGAGAAGTCGGCCCAAACAACTAAGGAGGAGCAGTATAGATACAAGACACTAGAGCTCATTTGACACACACATCTCGCAACTGCAGAAATTCAGGAAGTGCACAAGTCTGGAGAGTAGTTGCAGTTGCAACTACTGCAACTAGTGTTTTCAGTTTTAGGCTTGGACTTTCTCTTGGTTATGGTTTGGAATTTCTGAATGGTACGCTAGCTCTAGAGAGTGGTATGCTAACTTGATTGGATTTTGGACCTAAGGTTTTCTTCCAGAATTATTATCTTAGTCAAGGTTAAGGTGCTCAGGGGTGTCTTCGGCCTATGGTTGGGTGACAATATTGCTATATTGTCTAAGGTTAAACAAGCACACCTATTATTTCTAACAATTTTAATATGGAACCCTGATGTTGGCTTGTGGACTCGAGGTCCAGTGGACCCACATAGGAAACAAATATAAAAGAGGAACAAAGGTCCCGATGATCCGCAACTCCAATAAAGCGTAAGGCTAAGGCGCAAACATAAATGAATTTCTTGAGTTATTTGAATAACTTTTTTAAAAATAAATTTTAAAACTATTGAATGAAAAACATATTTACAAAGCATTGTTTCAAACCTTTCAAATTCATATTTACAACTATGAGATTTAAAACAAATTGACAAAATATATATACAAGATAGAAAATAACACTTTTGTCCTAAAATTTTACAAAATACTTTTTAATGAAGAAAAATAAAAAAAAATGAGAATAAGAAAGAAATTTTTTTTTAATTTTTTTTAAGATACACCTAAAAATTAAAACTATGTAATAACAATGTTGAAACACGCACTGAAATTGCGAGAGGGGGGGGAGGTGTGAATCAGTGTCTGTAACTTTTGACTATTTTTCACTCTTTCATATATTAATTGAACTAACCGAATAAGATCTATTCGGCTCAATTAATTATTCATAAACATGTATAACACAAACTGTATGAAATAGATAAAATATCTTTTATTTATTTAACTTGAATGAATATAAATAAAATAAATCCTTTAATATATTCAACTTCAATTGAATATGAGAGATCCAACTCTCTAATACACAACTCATCTTGTAAACAGACACCAACCTGATAGAATGAACTTTCATTCAATCCATTATATATATTGTTTTCTCTATTTCTCTATTGGATTTCTTTATTTCTCTATTTTGTTTTATAAACTAATCGGAATTCTCCATTTTTGAGTTTTGTTCATAAACCTTATTGGATTTCTCTGTTTCTATGTTTTGTTCTATAAACTGATTGGAATTATCCATTACTTTGTTTTGTTCTTTATTTTGATAAGAATTCTCTAGTTGGAGCCATAGTACTTTAGCAGAGGTGCAATGTCCCATATTTTCTTTGACTTGGTCTAATAGTCCATTCTGAATTGCCTTTAATGCTATTGAATTATTTTTCTTTGCTTCTTTTGCAGTTTTGCATTTGTTCTTTGAGGTAGTTGAGTACCAAGGTTTAGACACTACTGAGACCCAAACACCAAATCCTCTTGACTTCATATACCATTTCATTCTTTCCTTCCATGAAGAGTAGTTTGTTCCATCAAATAAGGAGGATTCATTTATGGAGAGAGCCATTTGTCCACCCATTGATCTAGTGTTAAAACAATGTTGAAGGAACCCACTCTAATACCAATTGTTGAAACACAGATTGACACTAAGAGGGGGAGGGGTGAATCAGTGTCTGGAAATTTTTACTGCTTTTCACACTTTCATAGATTAACTGAATAATATATATGCAAGTCAATTAATTATTCATAAACATGTAGAACACAAATTGTATGAAGAAGATAAAATATCTTTCTTTTATTTATTTAACTTGAATGAATACATATAAAATCAATCCTTTAATATCTTCAACTTCTAATGAATATGAGAGATCCAAATCTTGTAGTTCTCAGATCCAACTGAGAAATCAAGAATCCAACCCTCATAACAAGACCCGGTTTGTTGATCTCAGTTCCAATTGAGATGTGAGGAATCCAATCCTCATAATGAGACTCAACTTGTAAATAGGAAACAACTCGATAGAATGAACTTTCATTCAATCCATTATATATATATATATATATATATATATATCCACCAAGACATGCTCTTTTCACCACACATTTCTGGTTTATATAGTATTTGAATAGGTATAAGATTGAACCAATGTGTCTTTTGACAATGAAAAATTGCACCTCTTCATTCTAATCTTATCAATAAACAGTTGATTTTAACTTAAGAAGACTTCAAATATTTTGTTATTTTATTTATCCCTTCATGTGTAAATTATCTTAAAGTAGCAATGAACTCGTTTGGTGTCAATCTTTGTCAAATTACTCTACATGCTTTAAGTTGTCTACAAAAAATGAATTATGCATGAGGTGCTTCCTTCAATCCACTTCCCTTTGTGACCGCAGACTCAAAACCACGTGCTTATCCATTTCAAACGTTTTTCTATTAGCACATTTCTCCTTCCTCCCTTATTCTTCTACATGGGGCCATATTCAAATGTTCGAGGGATTATTTACTTCTAGGCCCTTTGAGCTCCTTATTAGCTTCTTTACCTTAACATGCAATCTACACTAGAACCAGGTTCTCCGGTAATTCAGCTTTCAGGATTTTCATCCTTTGTAGTCTTCTGATTCTCCCATAGTAAATTTTTTCGAAGTGCATATACTCTCTTCACTAGTATATCAAATGATCGATATTTAATCTTCCGTTGAATGGAAAATCCTGGCTCATCCAGAGGCTTCAACGAAATCGACGATCACGACTTAATTTTCAGTTGATATGGACGGTCCTCGTTCATTTCGACATTCCATGACTTCGAGATCCTTTGAGTAACTCAACTTCCTTTATCTCTGAAGTTGGTCAATGTCATAGTTGACTATTTCCATGCAACTCTGATTTGACGGTTGACAAGATTTCATGGCTTCGAAAATCTGAGACTCCGAGAATTTGAGATTCACCCTGTCCTTCAATTATCATAGAAGCATCAAATAGGTCCACCATCATGGATCTTCCCTAACTCAATTAGACGGTTTTTGTTTACTTCGGGAATTTGTGCTTTTGACCCCGCTTATCCTATCTTTCCTCTAAGCTTGATCAATGGTCAAGAATGATCCCAAAGTGGATTAATGGTTATATTTACTTAGTGATTCCGACCTTTGGAGATTAGCTAATAAAATAATTTTGGATGTCCCCGAACTTAGTAATCCTAGAGTGATGTGGCTTGCTAAATTCACTCAAGATGACATGGAACCTAAGTCTGTGTGCCATGTGTCACCCTGATTCATGACTTTCATGGACCTTATATGCCACATCGACCTTGACATTTGTCACCATTTGATTGGGCCACATGTCATTTATTTTTGACATGATCCTGCTGACGTGGACTTACTGATGTGTCACATGTCTTTCTCCTGTATCTAACAATCATAGATTCATTCGAAGTTCATCATTGATCTAACGGTTGACGTTACTTCAAGATTATGACACTTTTAAAACTTCGATCTAATAATCTTGAATCGTTGAAGTGTCAAAGTTGCTATCCTTCACTCGATCCAATGGTTGATAAATGACCCCAATTTTCTCCACGAGATCTGATGGTTAGCGTTTACTTCACGACTTCGAAGGTTTCAAGACTTTGTGTCTTATGGGGTTTGCTTATCCTGTGATTCCACTTGGTTCTATCTAATGACCAGGATAGATCCTGAACTAATATAATAGTTGTGATGACTCTAGAATTTTGAATGGATTATTAGGATTCAACGATCCTTCACAAGGGATTCTTCTGTGTAGGTTCTAGCTTCTACGTGATCTGACGGTCCAAGATTATCCTGAGAACTACATCAACGGACATTACTCTTCCTTGATTCTTTTGGAGTTTACTGTGGGGATTTCAATCTTGATATCACTTCTGAAATGTGCTCTCCCTTCTGAGATTTCCTTCATCCTTTCCAAATACCTTAGCATTGCATGCTCTAATTCTATGTGTTTATTCTTTGTAGAATCTCCCCACTATCTCTCTTGAGCTTTAGGAACATAGGATCACTATTGATCCTATTGTGATCAACAATGATCACGAATTTCTTCTGCCTCAAGGTGATCTTCCTTTTCTTATGATTACTATACATGTTTGACTTATGTTTCCATCAATGACAACACACAATCAACAATGCCAACAATCTCCCCCTTTGGCATTGAGGGAAACATATCTGTAAAACAAATACTTTTTCTCCCCCTATCACTGATATCATTTTTAAGTTGGAGGATTTGAACTTTTACTTATACCAAACACTGATACCAATTTTTTTTTACCATTTTTCTCCCCCTTTGACATCAATGAGAAAGAGTTAAACTTTTACTTCTTTTCTCCCCCTGTGAATGTGCTAGTTGTTATCTCAATCTCTTGGGATTTTGTGTTCGAATAGGTAGTCTTATTGATACCATTTTTTTGTTTTTTGTGATCAAGTATTTTAAACCTAATCCAATTAATACCTCATTTGATGACCAAATTAAATACTCCCCTTGAGTTTTTACTATTTCATAGGGTTTTACTGTCTTCTCCTTTGTCATAAGGACAAGGGTGTGAATCTTACTAATCTTCTTGATCTATTTCTTCTTCTTCTTGATATTTTGATTTTTGCAAAAGTACCAATTGATCATATACAGTGATACCAAATGAACATTACCAATTGATCATTTTCCATTTATAATCAATTGTTAAAGTATGTTATAACTTTTAGTTCTTTGATTCCAAGAGATTTTTACTATTCTTTGATACCATTAATAAGTTTTCTCTATTCATAATATGTATTTATATATTTTGAACTCCTTTGTTGCTTTCTTCTTTAGATATTATTTGTTTTATTCACCTCACAATTCTACATACTGATTTTCTTTTGAGAGTTCATCATCATCACCACTGTTTTGTGCACCCAAAAGTTTCTTCATCTTCTTCTTTTTGCATTTTTCTTTCTTTGGCTAAAGGACTATTCATTTGCATGATATTGTGAGGATATGCTATTGTGTCATATTCTTCTTTAGGAAATCTCCTTTCTTGAGCCTGATCCATTTCATTTTCAAATCTCTGAATTTCACATTCCTTATTAGGAACTTCACCCATCATTTTCTTGTTATCAATTTCTTCATTTTTAGGTGATCATCTTTCTTGCTTTCAATTTCATATTTTTTTCTCCATATATTTTCATGAGATATTTCATTTGTTGGATATTTATTTTCTAAATTTGTCCTTTGAGATTTTTCATCTCTTCTTTTCTTACAATCTTCATTAGATTTTCTTCCTGACTTGTATGAATTATTTCTCATGTATTGACTTCTTGATTTTATGCAGTTTTGGGATTTGTGGCCAAATCTATCACAATTGTAACATCTTATGGTATGGAAAAATGTTGTTGTGTGACCAACATAATTGCATATCAAACATATCATTAAGTTATTGGAACTTCTTGAATCTCTCCTTTCAAGACTCTTTCATTCCAATGCTTTGTGACCAAAGTTATGACAAGAAAAGAAATAATCATTGAAGGTGTTTCCATACTTGAGTCTGTTGTGACATGAGAAGTTTGTCTTTTTATATGTTTCTTGTTTTTGAATTTTATAGCTTCCTTCCTTGACAAAGTTAATGGTTTGTTTTTTGTTTATGACTGTGCCTTTTTCATTTTAGGAGTATGATCATTTATCATGTTTTTGAATGATGCTCCATTTTCCACCTTTTTATTTCTTATTGTATCCAAGACCAGTTTTGTGATCAATTGGTCTTTGACTGTTCTAGATCCTATCTAGGATAGTTGATTTGTTCTGGAATTTGATAGTTTCTTTTGTCTTTTCATTCTTCTTTTTTAGGTTGATAACTTCCATTTCCAACATGTGACACATTTCTTCCTTTTTAGTCAACTGAATCTTCAAGGCTTCTTCTTTTTCCTTAGCTTCTTCAAGTTGAGTATTTAGATTGATGACCATTTCTTCTATATCATCCAAGACTTCTGTGTAGTTATTGGTTTTTTCATATGTCTTAAACTCTTCTATATATATTTTTAGATAAAAGATTTCATTCTTAAATCTTTTGATTTATTCCTTGTTTTCTAGTTGAATCCTTTTGAGGTTGATGACTTCCAATTCCAACGCATGGAATGATTCTTCCTTTTTAGTCAACTATCTCTTTAGGGTTTCTTCACTTTCCTTAGTTTCTTCAAGTTGATTCTTTAGATTGTTGACCATTTCTTTTGTTTCTTCTAATTCTTCTTTGCATTTATTGATTTTGTCATATTCCTTCAACTCGTTCATTTATTTTATTAGATCAATAACTTCAGTCTTTAATCTATTGATCTATTCTTCTTTGTCCTCTAGCTGAATTTTTAGTTCATGCTCTTAAAGGTTAGATTGATCTAACTGTTGTAGTAGAAACATATATTTCTTTTGAATTTTCTCCAACTCTTCAAAAGTGCACATTACTATGTATTCAAGATGGTTGAGAACATCCTTAGTAATTTCAATATATAGACCATTTCCTGGTTCCATACTAATCACTTCAAATGTAGCTACAACATCAATCTTAAAATATAATATTTTTTCTTTAATGAATACTATGGTATTTATCAATTCCTTGATGTAGTAGTATTCTTTGTTGATGACTGGGGTTTGCATCAATTCTTTGATGGAATTGTCCTCTTTTATGTTTTGTTCTTTATTTTTATAATAATTATTTTTATCTATATTTTGTTCTTCAATCTGATTGGATTTCTCCATTTCTGAGTTTTGTTCTTTAATATAATTGGATTTCCTCATTTCTTTGTTTTGTTTTATAAATTGATTGGAATTCTCAATTTATAAGTTTTGTTCTTTAATCAGATTGGATTTATTCGTTTCTCTGTTTTGTTCTATAAAGTGATCAGAATTCTCCATTTCTTTGTTTTGTTCTTTATTTTGATAAGAATTCTCTAGCTGGAGCCATAGTAATTTAGAAAAGGTGTAGTGTCCCATATTTTCTTTGACTTGGTCTGATATTCCATTCTGGATTGCCTTTAATGCTATTGAATTTTGTTTCTTTGCTTATTTTGCAGTTTTGGATTTATTCTTTGAGGTAGTTGACTACCAAGGTTTAGATACTACTGAGTCCCAAACACTAGATCCTCTTGAATTCAGATACCATTTCATTCTTTCCCTCCATGAAGAGTAGTCTGTTCCATCAAATAAGGGGGCTTCATTTATGGAGAGAGCCATTTGTCCACCCATTTCTTCATAATATACTTACAGTGTAAAAACTGTGCTGAAGGAACCCATTATGATACCAATTGTTGAAACACACACTGACACTGAGAGGGGGGGGTGAATCAGTGTCTGGAACTTTTGACTTATTTTCACACTTTCATAGATTAACTGAATTAACTGAATAAGATATATGTAGCTCAATTAATTATTGATAAACATGTATAACAAACACTATATGAAGTAGATAAAATATCTTTCTTTTATTTATTTAACTTCAACTGAATATGAGATATCCAACTCTCTGATACAAGACCCAACTTGTAATTCTCTAATACAACTGAGAAATGAGGAATCCAACCCTCATAACAAGACCCAAATTGTTGATCTCATATCCAACTGAGATGTGAGGAATCCAACCCTCATAACAAGACTCAACTTGTAAACATGCACCAACCTGATATAATGAACTTTCATTCAATCCAT
>SNQJ01S0224428.1:0-14782 GCA_010110895.2 Picea sitchensis | reverse complement strand
TTTCTACTATAAAAATATATCCAAAAGTCACTTTAATTATTTATATAACAAAACAAATATAATAATAAAAATAAATAAATAAATAAATAAACAAAACAATTTTCTACTACAAAATTATATCCAAAATTATAACAAAACAAATATAATAATAAAAATAAATAAAAAATAAAATAAAATAAAAAAACAAAAAAACAAAACAATTTTTTACTACAAAATTATATCCAAAATTAATAATTTTGGATAACACTTTAATTATTAAAAAAAAAAACAACTTTCTACTATAAAAATATATCCAAAATTAATAATTTTGGATGACTTAAAAAAGAGGAACCCATCACCGAGAAACAAGTTAACTATAATTAACTAACACATAACACATGACCTCTCTAACTCATTTCGAATGTGAAATCCCAAAGAATAAAATGTAAACAACACATTGTACCTCTATATTCACCCTCTCAATATATCTCACATAATGTAACATCATGAAAATAATGTCACAAAGATCAAATAAGGAACAAAAGAAAACATTGACTAAACATTTAATCACGTGCCCGAAAGAAACCATCGTTAAGCGTGAACCATGTCAAAACTGAATAATAATCTGTTGTTCATGTATTCAAAACTACACAAAAAATCAAAGTATCCTCAAAATAACAGTGTTGTATATACACCTTTTTTATACCTCTCATATCCCAAATACAGTAATAAAGGCGAAAATCAAAACTGTGCAAAAATCTAAGTATTCTCAAAATAATAGTGCTGTATGTTCACCTTTTTTATAACTCTCATATCCCAAATATATCCCAAATACAGTAAAGGCCAAAACAAGTGCAACACCAACAACAAAGAGAAAACAAATTAGAAATAGCACCGCAGTGAAGTAGGGCACAAATTAGAAATAGCACCTTAGTGACGTAGGTCATGGCCATGGCGACGTTGAAGGTTAATTGCTCCTAGGTGTAGGTTACAAATGGGTAAAAAACTTTAAAATGCATATTAGCAAATGATATTTTCATTTTTTCCTTGAAAGGTATACAAAGTCATCATATTTCTATGGTGTTTGTTCTTAATCCAATCAAAATAGAGAACAATTTCAATTTGATGTAAAACTGTGATGTCAGCATTTGCAAATTGTAATCTTAATCCAATCAGTTTGATGTAAAACTTCAAAAAGTTTGATGTAAAACTGTGATCTTAATCCAATCAAAAGAGGGTAAAAAATTTCAGTTTGATGTAAAACTGTGATGTCAGAACTTGCAAACTGTAATATTAATCCAATCAAGATAGAGTAAAAAATTTCAGTTTGATGTAAAACTTCAAAAATTTCAGCTTGATGTAAAACTGTGATGTCAGCACTTGCACTTGCACACTGTAATCATGCACTAATTTTGGATCTCTAAATCTATTAGAATAGATAAAATCTGTGGGCTCTAAATCTATTCAAATAGATAAAATATCCATTTCTACAATTCTTCATCAACCAAAATATCGCAATTTGAAAATTGCAACCTGCCATTTAAACCTTTCTTCATCAACCAGATTCTGACTGCCATTTCAGCCATTCTTCATCAACCAGATTCTGACGAGCCATTTAAGTACCCCATACCAAATGCCCTGAAAATGTACATGGAAGGGAATAAGAATGAGAAGAATAGCAATTTCATTTGCGAGTACTCATGCACATAGCAATCTGTTTTGTTGGCAGCAAATGATGTGGACAATTATATATATATTGATGCTCGTATGCAAACAGATTAATGCTGGGCAATGAATGCATGAGCATGAGAGGAGTATAGATGGAAAACAATCTTGAGGCAAGCAAACTAGGTATATTATGTTTGAAAACTCAAAGATCAAACTTGCCAAAATATTTTGAAGAATGAGAAATCTTGGCAGAGAAAGCATTTAAATCTTGATGCAAAATGCAGACGTATGGCTATCAAAATATATTAAGTATCCATACGATAGTGATATTTTCCAATCTTGAACTTTTGTTTTCCAACCAGGCATCGGCTGGAAATGATATCAAAGTTTGAACAAGAACGAAGAGGGACATTTAATGTTGACAATGCTGGAAAAGATGAATTAACACAGTAATTTCCACTGAGGAAGAAAAATGAACAGTCATGAGTATGGCAGGTATAATAGCTTGGGTATTGTTTTATAAACAAGCAATCAAAATTGGGTATGCTACCATAGCAATACAAATGGACAACATGTCGGTAAGGCTTATATGTATGATCAAAGAACCAAATATATCATACTTATATCGTTATCAATATTCAGATTTGCATACCAGGACTTGAAATTAAAGGCCAAATTCAGTTGGGAACTTGACGGGCCTCCAAAGACTTGACCTGGGCTGGTGCTCCGCTCTACGCGCTCCCAGACTCGGTTGGGAAACTGACGGGCTTCCAAAGTCTTGACTTGGGCGGGTGCTGGTGCTCCATCCTGCAGACCCTACCCTCCCAGACTCGATTGAGAACCTGACGGGCCTCAAAAGTCTTTCCTTACGCTGGTGCACGCTGGTGCTGCACTCTGCAGCCGCTCCCATACCCTAACTGTCCTCCAAAGTCTTGACTTGACTTGACCAGATGCTTCGTTCTGCAGACTCCCTAGGTGAATGTATTGATATTTTATCTTTAAAAGAATTAATTGTTATTACCCTAATAGTAGAAGTAGAAAGGATAAGGATGGAAATGGATTTTAATATATACATCGTAGAAGTAGAAAGCATAAGGATTGACATAGTTTATATAATATAATTAGCATATTTTTTAAATGAAATTAAAATGAATTAATGTGACTAATTTTTATTAAACAATTTTTTTTTTTTTATTGGGTGAAAATTTTGTATTTTTTGTGTTAAGTTATGAGATTTCTTGTCTTGAGAAGAAGTAATCAAAGTTAATTTGCTAAAAGGTGTTGATGAATAAAGTGAAGAATATGATTGTACTTTAAAATTTTCAGATAAAAACACAACACTTCTTTCCTTAAAAAGAGTTTGGAAAACAAAACAAAATACATATACTCACGCTACCCATTTATTATCTATGTTTCTAATTATACTATAAAGTTAAATATACTGTACAACTCATTATAAATAAGATGTATCATGTTTAATTTTATTAATTAATAAGGTGAAATTGATAAAATCTTTATAAATAAAAATAAAATAAGAAGAAATTTATTTTAATTTTGGATGGAGAAGTTTACCTTGTATTTTTAGTTATGAATTAATTTATATAAAAATGTTATCCTAAAAGGTTTGTATTTTCTTATATAGATATAAAAATTAAAATAGATGTAATTTTACTTCTTATTTATATATTTAATGTTATAAAATTTAATATTATTATATAAAAAAATTTAAATATAAATTTGTATTTCTTTATTTAAATTATGAAATAAAAATCATTATTATTGTGTGTATTAAATTAATTTCTTATAATAAAATTTAAAATTAACATAACTTTTTCATAACAAACTTTAAAAATTAATATCTATAAGAAAAGGACACAAATATTCAACTCTTTTTTTTCATTTTATTAAGAAAATATAAATGTTTTTCAAAAATTCATATAATTATGATGCAATTAGAAAACCATAATTAAAATTAAAAATTCATACATCATATCATGAAATTATAAAACAAAATCCTCATAAATGAAATCTAAAAACAATTAAAAAATTTATGCATCATATCATGAAATTATAAAACAAAATCCTCATAAATGAAATCCAAAAATTACATAGATAAAATTTCAACAATAAAAAACACTAATTAATAACATATAACAATATATGTTAAAATGCAAAGCATAAAACTTTTAAAACTGCTCATTATGTTTAAAAAAAACGTTATTTGAAAATCCACCTGACAATTTCATGGTATATATACTTCAACTCCTTTAGATAAAAGTATTGTATTGTAAAAATGAATTTGTAATATATCTAAAAATAAAAGAAAAGTATTTGTAGTACTATTAAAAATAAGATTATAATTATAATAATTCTATTAAAAAAATTCTGATAACTTTCTAATTATTAGAGGCTTGTATAACTAATTGGAAAGTTATATTAAATTATGAAACAATTTTGAAAACTCTTGCAAACAATAAATGATAAACACTATTGCATTTATTATTTGCAAGAGTTTTCAAAAAAATTTAAAGTTTTTATAATTTGAATATATTTTTAAATTAAATAATTTTTTTAATATATGTAATATGTAATAAAATGGGAATTGGCAAATCATTACATAATTAATCAATTATGATGGGCACTTATTGAACATAATTGATACATGCATCGACAATGAATGCCTAATGGTTCTTCTAATGAGTGGTTTAGATGGCTGGGCATAAAACCTGCTTGCTCAAGAGGGGAGTGTTGTTGGTGAATATATTGTTGAAGAAGGATATTTCTATGGCTGGGCTGGGACAAGAGAATAAAACACACTCCTCAAAGAGGGTGTTGTTGATGAGCTCTCATTATTGTTATTTGTGGTATTATCAAATTAATTATATATTAATAATAGTGAAAATATATATTTTAAAGTTTAATATATTAATAATAAAGTAAATGCAAGAATAAAATAACAATGACAAAGAAATTGTTTATTAAAAACATTAAATCTATGTTGTATAAAGAGATATTGATACATTTAAAATCTTATTTCAATAAAATTGAAGTTGAATCGAGGGATGACTTTATTGCGAACTACAATGATAAAATTTCTAATTTAGTGGTGTTAATAATTATATGAATATATTTAACACAATAATGAAACTTTAATATCCATAAATGTTCCATTAGAAGAATGAAGAAAACAAAATTGAAAATACATATATACAATTTAACATATTTTTTAAAATTAAACTTTACATATATAAACTTTAAACATCTTTATAAAATTGAAGCATTATTCTTTTTTTTATTGCAAAATACAAAATAGTATTACTCTTCTAATATAGAAATACAATAAAAGTCAATGAGTATGGTTGGTTGATATCAACTACAGAGTGGAGAAAATGATTTTCTTGGATAGGGTGTTGATTTATTCTACTTTCATGTTTAGTTTGGGCTTGAAAAGAGAATTTTCAAATGCATTAAAGAGTTTTTCATATCCACAAAGTATAAAGTGAGCTATTAAGTTTTTTTTTTATATACTAATTTTTGAATAATATTTACCTTTAGTTTAGTCTTAGTTTTATAATGATATTTTAGTCTTAGTTTTATAATGATATTTGAATAAATATAATAATAAAAATATTTTTTTTTTTTTTTTTTTTTTTTTTTTTTTTTATTTGTATTTTAATTTAATATAATTCTAGTTTAAAGCTCTTCTTTTAGGAAACCGGTCCCCAAGCTCCCATTTCTTTGATGTTAAAGCTCCCAAAAAGCTCCCAAGTTCACCTGGTGAGGGCGTTCCAACTAGTTTCAAGCTCCAAAACTTAAAAGAGCTTTGGGGCAGATGTTAGGAAAGTAGTGGTTGTTCACATACAACTATTAAGCAGAGATAGGAGTGTATATTTGTTTGTGTGTATTAAACCTATTAAACAGATATAATAAGGTTGTGTATATTTGTTTGAGTATATTAACCCTATATATTTGTTTGAGTATATTAACCCTATGACATTTACACTACTCGAAAGAAGGTATCCACTGCTAAACACTGAAAAGAACTTAGAAACAATTTTAATAATTATTTATATAACTTTTAATAATAAATTTGAAAATTTAATGAAATAAAATAAATAAATTTATATGTTTTTATACATTATAAATAAATATTATTAGTTTTCAAGCCAGTTACCTCTCCCAAAATAAAATATGCAAAATATTTACACATTAAACAATCTAAACCCTTATGTCTATTTGGTCAAAAGGATCCAAGTCCATGTCTATTTGGTCGAAAGGATCGAAGTCCCAACTCCTTGTATTTATTTCTTATGGCTATTATGTTGTTGGGTATGCTCATAAAAACATAAATAGAATGTTATGGTGGTTACTCTTGTGGTTGAGATAGGTAAAGTGAGTGGAATTCGAAAAATGGTTTGGATGAAATTTTTTAACCCTATTTATATTTAACAAGTAAATCACCTGAACTGGGACTATTCTTTTGACCATGACCACGAGGATAGCTATTTCCAACGGAAACTGAATGGTCAAGTACTGCCTTCCACAGCATAAACATGGAAAGAGAAGGTGCATATAATACTCTGAATAGCATAGCAGTACACTTTGACTTTTACAGAGCTCGTTGTACGTGTATATCCAATCTTCATTTTCAAATCTATTAAGGCAATTGACTCTAAGATTGAAAGATATGGTGAAGGACTCTGGTTGCAGAATGGTGGAAGCCTTGGGTGAAGAAGAAAGTACCATGAATAATCTCAATGAACGATTTCAAAGAATGGATAATTAGAACACCGGCCGAGTAAAGTCATCACTTTCGAAGATAAAATGTTTTTTTTTTTTTCAAATTGAGCAGAGTTCCCATTCAAGATGTCATTCAACACAAGCATTGTCGATGCCTTGTTCGCATGCTATTTCAGATGGCAGCCTATTTGGAAGGTCCACAATAACTAAATTTAATACAAAATTCATTTTGGGAAGATGGCAGCCCTTTTGGAAGGTTTGCAATAACTAAATTTAATACAAAATTCATTTTGGGAAGATGGCGATGACCTTTTGGAAGGTTAACTAAATTGAGTATATTTTGAGAAGGCATATATATTTAGTGTGAGTTTTCTAAAACCATCTTTTTTAGTTTTTTTCACCTTAAAACCCATCTACACATAAATCAATAAAACCATCATTGTTGACTTCTGTGACAGTGCTTTAAATGTACACATATAGTTGATTAAATGTACAGATATAGTTGATGGGTTGATCCGTGCATATTATTTACGTGATATTGGCCCGCGATAAGTGATTTTCATCTGAGGAGCTATTTGGCACGGTCATCGATCAAGAACTCATGGACTTCGACCCTTTTCATGGACTCCGCTGCAAGAATTTGACCCAAAGATTGTGTCAAGCGGGCTTATCATTTAAATTTGCATTCCCGGTTTAATCATTTTAGAGTTGGATTTTTTAATGAATGGCGGGAAGATAAGTCGGTATCGCCACATGCAACTCAAATTTAATTGAACCGTTGGGAACAATTGTAAGATTTGAATGCCTACCCTCCTGCAAATCAGATATCGGTTGAGAACGTCAGGAGATTGTTGAGATTCGTGCAGCTATAGACTCCCTCTTAAACCAGTTGCCTATCGCATCACTCCTACAACGTTGGCAATGCAAGAACTTCGTTGGCGGCAGCATCAATGAGATCCGTATGGGTCACACCGCTCTCGAACATCATCCTCATGCTGCGCTCGTCCACAGAAACAACACGGTCCAGATGCAGAGCGTTGATGATCAGACCAGACTCTCCCCCAGGGCATATAAGTCCCATACAATGACTAAAGCGTCAAGTCCGCAGAGCTACTATAGTAAAGCCCGCAGGATGAATAGCAATAAGTTTGGTGCTCCCAAGTGAATGCTGTACTCTTGTGTGAAGGTAAAATGTCCATTGCTGGCTCAACCTTGTTTTCTTGGTCCCCAAAGTGACATCACGATGATTGAGGATTACGTGGTGATCAAAACTCCAACATAAGATCAGAATTTGCTCATTTAGATCCATAATATATTTTTTGGCGAATGCTGTTGATTTCTTGAGTTAACATATTTGAGGAGAAGTTTAGCGACCTCCATGGGCTGTAAGCTGATAGTGCGGTGCATAGGCGAGAAGCTCATGATGCACTCTTCTTATTAGCCTTTGCCGCGGTGGCCATTCTCTGCATGCATCCACGATGTGGCCATGTGCATATATCTCGGTACG
Source organism: Picea sitchensis (assembly GCA_010110895.2). NCBI lineage: Eukaryota > Viridiplantae > Streptophyta > Pinopsida > Pinales > Pinaceae > Picea > Picea sitchensis. Next base: position 6,888 of record SNQJ01S0224428.1, on the reverse strand, counting down.
CCCGGATGACTCATGGTGGAAGCTTAAGTTGTACAGTGGTCATTGATCCGTGAGAAATTCATTGCAAAGTGTCGCAGAGATTAGGCGGCGAGATATATCTGGCGAGGTCGAATATGCGGAGGTCTAGGGATCGAATCCATCCCCAAATCAGGATGCAGGCGAACAAGATGGAGAGGTAGAGTTCTACTCCAGCGATCTTTACCGTGATAGATCTAGCGGAGCTCTGCTTTCACGGTTTGAGCGTCGTGCGCTTGCGCCCGGAGACAGAGTGATCTACTTCCGGCGGTCGAAATTGAAATTCGCGGACATTTTACCACAACTGCATTGTGGAGACTCTTTCTTCAATGGGGTTCAAAGCGCATGCGATCTGCCATTCAGACAGAGCAGAGCAGTGGCGCTCGCAACTTCTATTTGTTCCCTAGGAAAGACGAGAATGGAAATGATTATGAACTTCAACATGGTGGCATGGCTATGGCTTCACCACTAAAGTGCAGCCTGCCACCCACTTCTCCTCCCAACTCTGAGGTAAGTGGTCTCTAATCTGTTAGTTCTTATGTTGGGCCCTTGTATTTTGGCATTTAAGATTGTGGGTCTTGCTCTGAATTGATCGGTTATTTTTTATTTTGAAAATTACGACATGGGTGCCTGCTTTTTCTTTTCAATGGCATGAGAATGAAAAGAATATTTAAAAAATGCCAAATAAAAAGGTTTCTACACCCTTTAACCTACTTTGCTATACTTATTGGTAATGTAGATTTTTCCTTATATATATATATATATATATATATATATATATATATAAAAGTGTCTGTGCAAAGCTTGTTTATATACATTTGCCACAATGTATGTGTTGTCATGACCACTATGTATATGTCAACAATTCTTCCAAAGGTCCAGCGAGCTTGTGGGACCAAGCCGAAAAAAAATGAAACTTGTAATATCACGGAGATGTGGAATATATGATATGGTTGAGAAAGGCCGGTTAGCTTGTGGGACCAAGCCAGAAAATGAAACTTGTAATATCACGGAGATGTGGAATATATGATATGGTTGAGTGTGGAATATACGATATGGAGTTATTGGAATTTTAATATTGATTTAAAATAATAATAATAATATTTTTTATTATTTTAGATAAATGGTTTTAAATTTCTATAATTTAAAATTACTATAAATATATAATTTTGTATTAAAAGTTAAAATATATTTTTAAATATTCTTTTATTTTTTAATAAAGATATATGATGTATAACTAAATATATATGACATTTTATTCTTTGTAAATTCAAAAGCTACATCTTTGTCAAAGACTGTTTTCTCATAATTCCAATTTTATAGATCTTTGTCAAAATTGTTTTGTCATAATTTCAATTTCAATCAACTTTGTGATATTTATTTTACTTTTGTTGAGTTGGGTGATTGAGGATTTCTTGGAATCACTCTCTAGTTGTTTTTCCAATAGAAAAATGACTCAAAGTATATAATGTATAATTTCTTTTACATGGTAGAATCATTTCTTCCGATACAAATGAAAGTGACCAGCCAAATGGTAATTGACTGCATTGAATACAAAGAAGAAATAAACATTGATAACACAAAGGGTCACACCTACATACTATTCTGAAGTAACGCGGTCAACAAAAAGTATCAGAAAATTCCATAATACACCCAGCTTATCCACAAAGAAACTCGATCACACATTGATCTATGAGTTCAAGATTAGAAGATATTAAGGTGAGTATGTGAGCTCTCTTCCCCTTTTTCCCATTGAAATACTGACAACCTACCTTTTGGTTCCTTAAACACCCTTTTTGACAATAAGTCAGCCTCTTTATTGTGGTCCCTGTAGATATGCTTGTACCTTGTATTTTTCATATTTCTTGCCACTTCCATTGTTTTAATCTTCTAGCCTTCAATGTTTACCACATGGGTAGAGCCCTTTTGATTAATCAATCAATGAAATCCTTTTGAATCCCCCAAGATTTGGACATTATCAATCCTCCAATGCGAAGCCAAAGTAAGAGTCGCCCACAAACCCATGAGCTCAACCTTTGTGTTGGTTCCCACTCCGTAGTTTAGGTACCTTTTTGTTATCCTCGTATCATGATACTTGAAAAATCCACCTGCGGCATAACAACTTCCATTTGATAGTGTTGCTCCATCAAAACATGCCAATGTGACCCCCTCTGGTAGAGTCAATTCGCACGCTTTGTTTATGTTGTGTTTCATAATTGATGGTTGCCAAGAAAAGGAAGTTGAAATCCTATGAACTACTGAGTCAAGTGAGGGGATGAAGTCTTCAAATAACGATTTGTTCCTCTCAATCCAAATATTCCAACAAGCAATAGTTGCCATGCTTGCAAGAGCAGAAAAATCTGAAGTCCACTTATAAAAAACAATCAGATATCGAGGTACCCTCCACTTGGAAATTTAAATGAAGATTTTATATAACTTGCGGTATGCGTGAATGGATAGTGAATAATAAGTGTCGTTTTAGAGTTGACTTTATTCTTGAGCTTGCAAATCCCTGGACCAACCCAGCCTCGTCTTTGCAACACATCCCAATTGAGGATTTTGTCAAATACTGCCATCCATGCAAACAATCTTATTTTAAGTTGTATTGTCCATTTCCAGAACTTGGTAATCCACAGTTTGTCACATATAAAATTTAAAGGAGAAATGAGGTGCCAATAGATATTTGAGGCCGAAATGGCATCGGATGCATCCCTGTCAGCCCAAACAAGAGAGTCCTCAGCAGTCCTGAGTGTAATACCAGCCTCTCTCAAAGCCAAGGTGAAAGAACTCCACTCGATTCCATTATGGTCACAGAGATTCAATGACTCACTAGATCACCAACTTTCAGGAATTTGGGACCGTCTGTCGAAAATGCTCGCCTGGGATAGATGCGTTATATGGTTATGTTAAAGTTGCAAGCACAAAGCGTCAAACAATAGAGAACTATTCTCCATTCCACAAATTTTGTCCTTGCCTACGCGAATCAAGGTGCCCTAATCGGGACTCCACCGTAACTAGTGTAGTATTACGCCTAAATTCCTAGTCATCCCATTCCATAAATTCGATGAATTTCTCTACAAATGAGTAGGCAATTGGATCCAATCTATGAAATGAGTGTTCCCCAGATACTTACCCTAAAGTAATCTGTTCCAGATGCTATCAACATTAAGTTCCCTCCAATAGGTATTAGCAATTAAGGAAGTATTGAAATAAACAAGGTTTTAAGCCCCATCCACCCACTTTGTGTTTTGGTCTGTAAGAGATCCCATCGCAGATGAACCTTTGCCCTTTGTCCACTCCAACAAAATGCAAACATTAATTGTCGAATTTTTGATAGAATATCTCTAGAAATAACTTCCATAGACATCCAAAATACTGAAGAAGGGAATATATTTACATAAGTTTGCATTATGAGACTTTGAACAATCATGTACCTTTTTTAAGGATATGACAGATTAGTGTTCTTTGGGTGGAGTTTAATAAGTGTCTTGTTACTAATCACATTCCATTTGTTTTATTATAATTTTAATTAATTTCAAAATTAGTATTGTCTATTAGAATTGTCAATTTTTTTTGCTAACTCAATTGGAGTTTAATAAGTGTCTTGTTACTAATCACATTCCATTTGTTTTTATTATAATTTTAATTAACTTCAAAATTAATATTGTCTATTAGAATTGTCAATTTTTTTTTGCTAACTCAATTGGTTTGGTTTGTTAGGCAATTAGAGTTCAATACCTTTACGGTGAGTTTAGTTGGAAGGAGACACCCATGTTAAGGATTGGTGTAGCCCAAGCCGACTGCAATCCCCAAGTGACTTATCTCTATTAGAATTACAATAATTTAAACGTCAAAAACTTTATCCACAATTTTAATTGTGGAAACCTACGTAGACAATTCAATTTAATGTTTTTATTATGATATAGTTTTATTCTTATAATTTAAACTATATTTTATTTTTATTTGTATATGTCCTCTTTTATTTTTTATTTAGCATAATCCATACCATTGCAAAAGTTGTCTTTAGAGTTTATTTAATTATAAAAATTAAAATAATCAACCATAAACTTTTCCCCACATATGTAATCTAAAATTTAAATCAAGTATATTGAATAATGTTATAAAAATAAAAATATGATTTTTTTAAAAGAACTTTAAATAGAGTATATTCAATATTTGTAAAAGAATATAAATATAAATTATTTAAAAAGGAAAAACAAACTAACATATCTATTAGTATATATTATTTCATTAGTCAACTTTTACTTTATTATTATATATTATTTCATTCTTCAATTAAAATATTGATCGACTTTGTCATAATTGTGGTGATAATTATTTTATGTCACATTCATGACAGTATATGATCCAAATTTCACACATTATATGCAATTGCAATCACTTACCAAAATTTGTATTTAGCAAACATCAAATACATTATTACTATAGAATTTGATCATTGTAGAAATTGCAACACCTTTTATCGATGAATTCACTACATCTATTAAGTGTAGAATCTAATTTTATTTTATTTTTATTTTTTTACAGGATTTTCCTTTAAAAAATTGTAACGCCTTTTATGATGAATTCACTCCATCTATTAAGTGCAGAATCTAAATTTAATTTTTTTTGTTTTTACAAGATTTTCCTTTAAGTTAAGTATTAAATTTCAATTTTAACTATTATCAAATAATTTCAAATTCAAATTGAGTGTCTTATTTTTTTTTTAACAAACTTTTCAATATCAAGATTTTATTTTTTTTAACAAACTTGTTTATCATGATGCTTATCATATTATTTTAGTTAATACTAATAATATATAAATGAAAGCCTTGGAAAAATTTAGAACTTTTCCTATAAACATAGGTGTGGTGAGTCTCTATCCCTTTGATGTATAGTGGATGACGATTTATCCTTAGCAATCATATAACATTTAAGTTGATTACTTGGGATAATATAGATAACCTATTTAAGTAGGTGTTTAATCGATTAAGTGGAATGATAACAATGCACTTAGTTATTGATGATAATCAATACTATTCATATGACTATAATAATAAAGATGAATTTGAATATTTTGATTAGTAACTATGAGTAGTCAAGCCCAACAATGATCATCAATTTCCCTGGCTTTGTTGACACTTGTAGCCCCTTCTTGTCCTACAAGAGATCAAAACGTTGATAAAAACATGTGTAGCCCAACAATGATCATCATTTTTTCTTGAGTAGTCATAAGATGACCAAAGGTCTCTCTATTTAAGTGGTTGGATAACTCTTGGCATTTAGGTGTTGTGGCTCTATTGGGAACTCTTCCTTGGTGCATTCACACCACTTTTTCCCATATGGCGCATACAGACCTCCTCAATCAGGTACAACACCATACAATGTGCACAAAGACAACATGTCTCCATATGAAAGCCTCCAAGCTCCAATGCAGATATAATTGCCCATGGACCTTACAGTCTAATTCTTCTCTCTTCATTGATGTTTCTAGTCAAAAAAAATATGGACCTACCAGGAATGATGATCGTCTAAACATCCATAACCTTGACATACTAATAGTATGGAGAGCAAATATGGATTGTCAACCTATCCTCTCCCGTCAAGCAGTTATGAAATATATTTCCAAATATGCTTCAAAAGAAGAGGGCCGGTCAGAAAGCTATTATCATATGTTGACTAGAATCACAGATACATTGAGTCCAACAAATCCTGCTTCATTTGCCTATAGACGTTTGCACACAAAATCTATAGTCGACCAAGATATAGGTGCCCAGGAAACCTGTCATATGCTACAAAAACTCGCTCTTGTCACATGTAGTCGGCTTTTCATGACACTAAATGTTGGTCACCATATCTTTCGTTGAGTCTCCAAAGATCCATCTGATTGTTTATCTGTATCTACCTTCATTGATGCCTATGTCATTCGATCTCCTTGCCTTCAACCCCTCCCTCTCATTGAAATTGCAAAATATTGGTCATATAGTCGCCATCGAAAAAGTAACCCTTGGCGACGAAGGAGCTCTCCAATAATTGTCCTTATCTGGCCACGCTTCATAGTCATTCCGACACCAGATTCCAAATCCTTTGAAGAATTCTGTTGGAGTGAGTTGATACTATACAAACCATTCAGTAACTTTGCAACTGACATAGGCCTCTCAAGAGATATATCATACACAATTGGAAAAACATAAAAGGAACCTACCATGCATGGCATGTAGACCGTTCCTTTGCAAATGTTGAAGAACCACCACTAGAGGAAGCTGAAGAAAATGATACCAATATGCATCCCGACATGGAGATAAATGAGTGGGAATTATTATCAAGGTTGATCCATGCTGCCAATATAGACTTCAACGAGCTTGACATTCTTGGACATCGTGACTTTGACACCAACTATTCTTGGAACAACCCAGACATTCCATAAGTAGTTCTTAATTATGCAACACAATTCATTGAAACCAATCGACCTTGTATAGATGTGCTACACATGAACGAACCTATCAATCTAGCAGCTAATAAATTGTCACACAAACAATATCAAGCATTAAATATAGTATTACATCATTCACAACAAAAAGAAAAAAACGCACCACTAATGATGATCATCCAAGGAACTGTTGGCACTGGAAAATCGTATATGATCAATTGCATTAAATATTTTTTGAATCAACGATCTCCATATGGACATAGTCCAATACTACTTCTTGCTCCCACTGGAGTTGCAGCGTTCAACATACAAGCAACCACTATACATTCCGCACTTAAGATTCCAATAAAAAAATTCCAACCTTTGCAAACACAAACATTGGCAGTGTTCCAGGAAATGATGAAACATATCCGTTATGTCCTCATTGATGAAATGAGATTCAT